>LR812528.1:53870285-53896850 GCA_903798195.1 Danio kyathit | reverse complement strand
GTGTGTGTGTGTGTGTGTGTGTGTGTGTGTGTGTGTGTGTGTGTGTGTGTGTGTGTGTGTGTTTGAGGAGAGAGTGACTCATGAGTCAACAAAATGAGTCTTTTCTTTATTTCAGACTGACAGATGAATCTTTATTGTATGATGACCACTGTAATTCTCTCGGGCAGCAGCTAATAATCTCATCTATCCTTCTTTCTCAGTGTCTCCGCAGTGCTTCTCAACCATGCACAAAACTCGAGAAAATCATGCAAAGGCTCACTCGATTCACTTTTGCATGAGAGAATCAGCACAGTTTATTTCTCTGCTGAAGGTTAGGAGACAGCTGGAGAAATGTGATGGACTTAATTAAAACATTCATAATTCATAGATCACACATAGTTCATGCAAATTCATAATGATTCGATTCACTGTGAGATTTGATTCAGGTTAATTCCATTGATGCTCGTTGAAGCTTTAAAAAATACTCATATATAACAGATAAAGTAAACACTAAACACAGTAAACACTAGCCTAGAGCACCATCTGATGCTTAAAAATATCACAAACCAAACTAGAATAGCAGTTACAAAATCTCAGAATCAACGCAGAATCGATTTCTTAAGCCATTTTTCTAAACAAAAGATCTACCATGAAATACCATGGTTATTTATTTTTGATTATTAGCAAAATGTTCAGCAATTTGGGAGTGTTTTTAAAGCCTACACCTAAACAAATATTATTGCTGCTTGTTTAATTATTTATAATGAGCTGAAACAACACAATTCTGGAGCTTTTTAGGGACAACTTAATTGTGTTATGTTTAATCCACTTAATCATTCATTTAAGTGGAAATTTAAAGTGGATTAAACATAAAACAATCAAGTTGTCCCAAATCCCCTCCAAGAATTGTTTTGATTCACACTGGAAAAAGTGATTAATTTAGATTTACTCATTTTATTTTATTTTGTTTATGGTGAATGGTTACAAACAATTGATACGGGCTGAATGTAACCAAACAGATTAAGTTGAACATTACTACATTTAGTTTGTTTGGTTAAAGGTGCAGTATGTAAGTTTGACACCCAGAGGTTGAACTAGGTATTGCACTCCTGGATCAAAACAAACACAAGAGCAGGTTGCCAGATTGATGTGAGTGTGCCTGACTATCTTCTAACTAAAAGCAGCAGCACGCGATAGACGGAATATTCGCCACACTGAAAGGACTTTTTGTCCTAATCAACACCTGATATTATTATTTTAGAAACGGCTTTTATTTCTCACAGCTGAACAACAGAAAATTGACAATGATCAGCTCAGGTACAGCTCATGTGCTTTATTCAGTGTTAAATGCTAATAATGTGAGTCTGAATGCCGTTTCACATCACATTTATTGTCATACTACTGAAAGCAGCAGCAGATAGTTCAGCTCAGATCTGGAGAATAAAATAAAGCGTCTGAAACTGAACTTCAGAACTGAGACTCAGTGCAAACCAACACATATCAGTGATTCAGCATCTACATTTAATACTGTTAAAGAGGTTTAATATGTATTCATTAGATTATAATCCTCACCATTTCACTGGAGTGCAGTGAGTGCACTATTCTGTGCTTCTGAATGGCTGTATTTACATTTCTGTTGTGTTTCGTCTGGTGCAAACAGCCAAATTGCTCATCACTGCTAATGTCATCATGTAGCGTGTTGATAGGACACCGGGTTACAATGTGACCTGCTCACCTAATGTTTACGCTCGTAATATTTATATTATTTGCTAATTAATCACCTCATGTGGAACTCTGAATCTGCGTCTCATTTCAGAGTCTGCTACTGTCCACCAGAGGTCGCATTTCGGTCACGGGCGCATGCTTTGAGAGCCTTCCTGACTGAATGAATGAAATGCGCTGTTTTCCACCATCTGGCAACCCGGGTGCTGAAATATAATTGGCTAAACTAGCATTGTGCAGGTTAAAGAGACCAAAACAAAAACAGACGTTCTGGCACATAACGCACATGTTCAAAGCAGAATATCTGACTTCAGCATTGTTTCTCATGTTCACTGAGCATGTTTCTGAATATCTGCACACATATGATGCTGTTTTTATGCTTTAGAAGAGTCAAAAACTCACATACAGCACCTTTAACTTCAGCCTATATCAGTTCATATCACCACTTACCATAAACAAAATCAAATCAAATTAGTAAATCAAATGAATCATATTTTCAGTGCAGCTCATCTTAAAGAAGTAGTCTGAACAAGCAACACAAACTATTTTCAGTGTAAGTTCCTGTGGGTGTGTGATGTTTGTGTTAGCCTACGCTGGTTTAGCTGTAGTGTGTTAAGTGCGGTTCAGAAGCGCTGTTGTGTAGCTATGCACATATATGTGTGTGTGTGTGTGTCTGGCAGTGGGCAGGCAAACCACGGCTCCCTCCACCATCTCTGCAGCCACCGGTCTGGTGGAACAAGGTAGCTTCGTCCCTCACCTCTCCATCCATCTGTATATCTCTCCATCCTTCTCTCCATCCATCTGTATATCTCTCCATAATTCTCTCCATCCATCTGTATATCTCTCCATCCATCTGTTTAATAGTGATGGAAATTTCGGACCGTTCGTTTCAATGAACCAGTTCAAAAACTGGATCACTGGTTGTTTTACACTACAGCGTAATGCCGTCATACATGATGGTGCAATGATAATCCTCTCATGTTAGGACTCAACATATCAACAATATACAGTCATCAATCATTGGTCAATCATCAAACAGTCAAAACAATCCTAATGTAAGTGAGGCATGCTTCATTTGGGAATTGAAAGAAACTTTTCAGATCAATAAACCAATTCCTGAGTTATGCAGTTACTAGAACAGTACCTGAATAACTGGGGAAATAGTTTTATTTCCAGTGAGAGGGGGTCTCAGGCATGTTAAAGAGTAAGTCGTTTGTGAATAAGGGCTTAATGGAGATGCGAATCAAATGATTCAGTTCGATTTGGTGAACTGGTTCAACCGATTCACTTAGAAGATCCGGTGTTCTGTTGATTTGTCCTACCTCCCATTCAAAAAGTAGGCAGCATATTTTGATGACGCAGTATGCTACCCATCAGATTTTGCTCCCTTCAGTGTGAATGTTAATGTGGAGCAGTGACGTGCGGTGAGGTTTGTGGCTGGTGAGGGACTGACTCGTTCAAAGTCAAAAGTCAGATTTACAAACCTGATAAATTTGCCAACTACCGATTGTGTTTCATATATCACATCAGCATTAACTCTATACACATGGCAGGTACATATTGGGCCAAGGAAGAATGTAAAATGTATAGCAATTCAATATGTCTCCCAAAAAAAACCCCAGCTGGAAGCTACAGACAACTATAACAATAGGCACACACAGCACCACGGCGGATGCACACTCTCTCATTTACACACACACAAAAAGGACAGCGGATGCACACACACGGATTCACACACTGGTCTTACCTTTACAGTACTTGTAAATGAAGTCTTGACATGACTAGAATTACTTTGAAATGATCGCGTTATCTTCTGTCCCGTCCTTTGAAGCATTGGTCGTCCATCATTTATTAACGTTTTGATTGAAAGTCCAATTTTGATGAATTTTTTGAGCTGATATCGACGATTTTTGCAGTCAGTCAGAGCAAAACATAAAATACCGGACTCCTATTGAACTTTACTGCGTAGAAGAAGAGCAACCACTGAACACTAAGAATAACGTGAGCTCACGCACGCCCCCTATGTTGCGGCAGGGCTACTGCTTGCCTCACCTCATGTCTTTTCAGTGCTGCTGCATGTCAAATCCTAACACTAAATAAATGATAGACGTTCGTGAAATACATCACCTATTATATGGAAAGTGAGGACGTATAATAAAAATAATGTCCAGAATGTAAAAAGCATTTTAATAAAGCATTACACTGGCAGCATACACTGAGTGAGCAAAAGGGGCGGGCTCAAGCAGGCCCGGCACTACGGCACTACAAAGTATTTGTGCCCCCCCAGTTTTCATAAAGGATTAGTTCACACAAAACTGAAAATGACTGAACTGAAAAAAACTAGGCATATAGTCCAGAGATCTGGTCCCCGCGTCAGGTCAGGGTGCGCCCGTATAGACCTTTTTCTTGGCTGCTGCATGGAGGCCGCCATAACAACCAGCGTCTTCCGGTGAATGGTTAGAACTTCCGTTTACAGTGTTTACAACTGGTAATTTGCGCTCCGAAAATGGGTTTCAATAGCATTTTGAGTGGATTACGGAGTATTTTTGTGACACACAACTTTGAAAGTAAGTGTGGTTCAAGCGCGAGAGAAAAACGTTCTCCCTGTTCACGTGTCTGCCATCAGAAATACAGTGTGTGTGTTTCCCCTGCCTGTCAGCTGTTAGCTCAGCGGCTCTTCAGCACACACACGCACGGACAATACTTCACTGCATCATAGAGCAAACCCAGATTACTGGCATGAAACGTAACAAGTGTGTAAGTCATGCAATTTACCAAAATGTCCAATAAAAGTCTGTTTTTGATGCTCTGCTGGTTGATTTGCTGTTCATTCTAATCGTGAGCCATTTGTGTTTCATTAGTGTGTTGTATTGTACCAGGGTTTGTGTTTTTCTGTCATTTCAAAACGTCACTTTATTTTCACTCTGTCACAGTTATTAAATCAGTGTGTTGGTGGGACTGTACAGCAGGCTACGTGTGTGTGTCAAACATTTTGGTGAATTACATTTGTTTGGGTTGGTTATATATGAAGAAACTGTTGACTATCGATGACGAGGCTTCATTTAAACTGCAGAAAATGCCGTCTGAGATCGAGGGGGAAATGCCTCACAGCGGCTGTTTTCCATCCTATTAGATCACATTTTTTAAATGATCAGTCCAGGAGGTGGCGCTGATCGACAACAGTATTAGTTCAAAGATGATAAAAGCAGGTAAAATAGATTAAAACTATCGCTTTAAAGCTGTCTAAATGTGACCGTTTACACGCATCAGCTGCCGACCGGAAGTTCTTCGCATTCTCCTTGCGCATACACGCAAAGCATAATGGGTAATTTTCCGTTCCAAGAAAAAGGTCTATATAGCCTTTAAAATGCGTACGCGGTGTTGGAGGCACACTCTAAACTCACACGTGAGAAAATTGGACTAGTTGGTGACAGGAAGGCGAGCAGACTAATTCATTTCATGTTTTGGTTAAATAATTGTTTAAATACAACTCTTTTGAGCTCTAAAGGGAAAAATCGCTGAAGAAATTTGTCGTTAAATTAATTTTAGCAAGATGCAAGTGCCAGTCATTTTCACATTAGTTTTTCAGTTAGGGCATAGCCTGTGTAGCCTAATAAAATGTTTAGTTCACTGCACAGTCCCACAGTAGTCTACACTATTATTATTATTTGGTCCCACTTTATATTAAGTGTTGCTTATACCTGTGAACTTACATGGTAATTAGATGTGTAAGTAGTATGTAACTACAGTGTATGTACACACGTTTACACAGTATTTACTTTTGTATTACTGGTGTAACTACACTCATGTAACAACCCACTGAATAGTATGTGTAAGAACAAATGTGTAACAGGACATTGGTAACAACACTAAGAAAGTACACATCTGTAACACGAATTATGTAAGTGCATTGTGTAACAACAATATGTACTTGCAGATGTTTCCCACTTCCACACCTGTTTGCAGATCATGCACTTGTGAACACTGTATGGCAGAACTAATGCTGCATTAGAAGGTTTCACCTTGTGATACAAGTGTACTTACATGGTAACTCCACAGGAACAGTCCACAATATAAAGTTTAAAATAAAATTCATTTTCGTTTCGGCCTAGTCGCTTTATTAATCTGGGGTCGCCACAGCGGAATGAACCGCCAACTTATCCAGCACATGTTTTACACAGTGAATGCCCTTCCAGCTGCAACCCATCTAAGCCGAAAAGAAAATGAATGAATGTATGAACAGTAATTTGTGACCATTTTACACTTTATATTGAGTGGATCCTGTGGATTTACCATGCAAGTACACTGGTATCACAAGGTGAAACCTTCTAATGCAGCATTAGTTCTGCCATACAGTGTTCACAAGTACATGATCTGCAAACAGGTGTGGAAGTGGGAAAACATCTGCAAGTACATATTGTTGTTACACAATGCACTAACATAAATCTTGTTACAGATGTGTACTTTCCTACTGTTGTTACCAATGTCCTGTTACACATTTGTACTTACACATACTATTCAGTGGGTTGTTACATGAGTGTAGTTACACCAGTATACACAAGTAAATACTCTGTACCAGTGTGTACATACACTGTAGTTACATACTACTTACACATCTAATTACCATGTAAGTTCACAGGTATAAGCGACACTTAATATGAAGTGGCACCCCCTTTTGAATGTTTGCTTTCATTTTCAAATCGCTAAAGCTTATTTTTACAGTTTTGTAAAGAAACATCCCATTATGCAGCAGCAGTCTCAAGTTGGACACTTAAAAATGGCTTTTGAGTTTAAAGATGATCGGCCTGTGAAGTCAAGTTTACAGTGTTATGAATGAAATAGGTATATAGTGCGTGAGTAAGTGGATTTACTGCGGATCCACCTCTCACATACGCTGCAGGTATAGGCTGAATGATAATCTTTAGAAAATATGTAATTATGGTGGCTTGAGAAAGCACCATTCTGATATTCTACATAAACTTCTTCTTCTTCCGTCTTCTGAGACTAATTTTTAAGGGTATCTCCTCCTAAACCTTTCAAGCTACATACTTCAAACTTTCGTCAAACTTTCAGACTGGTCTGACTCGGGTTGCTATGTCTTTTCTAACTGATCTGACTATCGGTTTTCCGAAAAACGACCCAGAAAATTCCCAAAAGTCCCATTGACTTAACATTGGGTCAAACATTGTGAGCTCATAACTCTGCATCAGACTGTCCTACAGACTTCTAACTGGGCTCATTTAACTCAGTCTAGCCAGCAGCCAATAACTGATGACTTTTTAACTTACTAGCCACTCCCTAGCAACCACTTACAGCACCCTAGCAACTGTCCCATAGACTTCCATTGTAAAAGACTGTCATTGACTTAACATTGGATGAACCTTTGTGAGCTCATAACTCTGCATCAGACTGTGCCACAGACTAATGGCTGAGCTCATTTAACTCAGTCTAGCCAGCAGCCAATCACTGATGACCTTTAAACTTAATAGCCACTCCCTAGCAACCACTTACAACACCCTAGCAACTGTCCCATAGACTGTAACTAGCTATTCTAACACATGCTAATAGATTTAACATCCTACTGACATGCTAATTTTGCTAGAAAGATGCTAGCAACACACTAGTGACATGCTAGTCATGCTAGCACATGCTAATTCATGCTAATTCATGCTAGAAACATGCTAGTAACACACTAAAATCATGCTAGTAACACGCTAGAATCATGCTAGTAACATGCTAGAATCATGCTAATAACATACTAATTTATGCTAGAAACATGCTAATTCATGCTAGTAACATGCTAATTCATGCTAGAAACATGCTAGTAACATGCTAATTTATGCTAAAAAACAGGCTAGTTACATGCTAATTCATGCTAGAATCATGCTAGTAACATGCTAATTCATGCTAGAAACATGCTAGTAACATGCTAATTCATGCTAGAAACACGCTAGTAACACACTAAAATCATGCTAGTAACACGCTAGAATCATGCTAGTAACATGCTAGAATCATGCTAATAACATACAAATTTATGCTAGAAACATGCTAATTCATGCTAGTAACATGCTAATTCATGCTAGAAACATGCTAGTAACATGCTAATTTATGCTAAAAAACAGGCTAGTTACATGCTAATTCATGCTAGAATCATGCTAGTAACATGCTAATTCATGCTAGAAACATGCTAGTAACATGCTAATTCATGCTAGAAACACGCTAGTAACATGCTAATTCACGCTAGAAACACGATAGTAACATGCTAATTCATGCTAGAAACACGCTAGTAACATGCTAATTCATGCTAGAAACACGCTAGTAACATGCTAATTCATGCTAGAAACACGCTAGTAACGTGGTAATTCATGCTAGAAACACGCTAGTAACATGCTAATTCATGCTAGAAACACGCTAGTAACATGCTAATTCATGCTAAAAAACACGTTAGTAACATGCTAATTCATGCTAGAAACACGCTAGTAACATGGAAATTCATGCTAGAAACATGCTAGTAACATGCTAATTCATGCTAGAAACATGGTAATTCATGCTAGAAACACGCTAGTAACATGGTAATTCATGCTAGAAACACGCTAGTTACATGCTAATTCATGCTAGAAACACGCTAGTAACATGCTAATTCACGCTAGAAACACGATAGTAACATGCTAATTCATGCTAGAAACACGCTAGTAACATGCTAATTCATGCTAGAAACACGCTAGTAACATGCTAATTCATGCTAGAAACACGCTAGTAACGTGGTAATTCATGCTAGAAACACGCTAGTAACATGGTAATTCATGCTAGAAACACGCTAGTAACATGCTAATTCATGCTAAAAAACACGTTAGTAACATGGAAATTCATGCTAGAAACATGCTAGTAACATGCTAATTCATGCTAGAAACATGGTAATTCATGCTAGAAACACGCTAGTAACATGGTAATTCATGCTAGAAACACGCTAGTAACATGGTAATTCATGCTAGAAACATGCTAATTCATGCTAGAAACACGCTAGTAACATGCTAATTCATGCTAGAAACACGCTAGTAACATGGTAATTTATGCTAGAAACATGCTAGTAACATGCTAATTCATGCTAGAAACACGCTAGTAACATGGTAATTCATGCTAGAAACATGCTAGTAACATGCTAATTCATGCTAGAAACATGCTAGTAACATGCTAATTCATGCTAGAAATTGGCTAACAGCATGCTAATCCATGCTATAATCATGCTAGTAACATGCTAATTCATGCTAGAATCATGCTAATTTATGTTAGCAACTGCCTAGAAACATGCTAACATATATGTACTTATCTATGCCGGCTGTTTCAAACTTCATAAAAACTACTTCAGTTATTTACACTTTTAAACTACTTCAAACTTTCAGACTCGGCTTTCTCAAGCCACCATAAAGTTTGTCCTCAAACTTTAATATCTAGTTTAGGCTATTCTGCTATTTGCTCATGCTAAATTAAACACCAGAAAATGTACTGTAGGCCTATTTTAACAGTTAGCATATTCATTTTAAAATACAGGTATATCGATTTTGTTTTGACTTGTAGGTCATGGCCCTAAAAATGAAAATGTAACCTGAAAACAAGTTATTAAAATAGGCTAAATAAATAAATAAAATGACGAGTAGGCCTAATAGCCTAATGGTTTATGGTGGCGTTTTTACAAATGCCAAACGGACATATCACGAAACAAAACCTCACTTATGATAGCATAAATCTTTATTTTTACCTTTAAAATTATGAAAAAAAAAAGTTATATAGCCTATTGAGTTGTGTGTTATCCATGCCAAAATTTAACCAGTTTTCATGGTAATAACTGTGAGTTTAGGTATCTTTTTTAGCTGTTTTTCTTTGTAACACATTTAGCTAATATTTTTAAAAATGACATTAGATTGCAGCATTTACTTTTTCCTAGCGCTGATATTGGTTGGGTAGTGCAGCGTGATGACTCGGTTATGATTTATTTAGTGGGTTAGCTTGCATGTGTGGGCATAGTTAGACGTCTTTACCTAAAACTTTAAACATTTATATTATTTGAAATAAAACTGAAAGAAATAAGAAGAATAAAATGTCATTTAAAGCACTCTTTTGGTGCTGAATGATCTGTCTGCATTTATGTAAACGATATCATGTCATTACCTTTTTTGATAAATTCAGTAATAGCGAAACGGTGGATATTATTATTACTATAAAAAGTATATCACTGCCTTAAGTCAGTAACTTAGGCAATAATGCAAAATAATAATAAATAACTGAACGAATAGCCTAAATGAAAGGAACAAGGGGGGACCAAAATCTACACTGTAAAAAATGGCCGTGATTTCAACGGTAAAAAACTGTAAAAATGCTACAGTACAAATCCGTAACCTGGTTAACAGTATGTTTCCTTAATATATTCGGCGAATATTGACTTTCCCAGAATTCCCTGCATGGCACATCACTTTTTATGCTTTTTGTTGACATTACTATGGATCTTTTTAGTTGTTTCCCCATCAGTAATGTATATTAGTGAGTTTTGTTACATCTAATGTTGATAAACAATGTTTATTTCATGACTTTAATTTTATGCGTGTTACCGTACTGGTGTTTAGTAGCTGTGTGAATGACACCGAGCACCTTCTATACCAGTGGTGGACAAACTTTTAGACCCGAGGGCCACATCAAGTTTTTCAAACCAAGTGAAGGGCCACATGTCAATTCCTTCAAAAAATAACTTTTATTTATAGTGGCAGTACGCATGGAGCATGTAATATCAGACAGAAACGTGTCACATTAACACACATTTTTTAATAGTTATTATTGAGTCATATTTACAAGTCAGATTAATTTGCACTGCTATTTATATTTACTTATCAATCATCATAAAACAATAAAATAATCCCTTATAAAATATAATAATAATAATGTAATTTTTACAGTGGGGAATAGAAAAGATATTGTCTGATAGAAAAAATCTCCTTAACACATTAAAAATAATTTGAATGTTTGCGTGAAAAATGCCAACTTAGGTTGTAGTGTTAAAAAACGCAATACTTTCTTGGCATATTATTATTAGACCTACCGCCTTCTGTCCGATATTGGTTTTGTTGTCTATTCTTCCTTAAACACACGACATTCAGAGTCAATTTTTCTTTTTTTCGCCTGACTCATTTTCAGTCATTAATGGTCCAGTGTATTTTAATATCAGAGAGTGTGTTCTAATTTTACTGGTTGCGCTAACTGTACCGCGTGCAATACTGCCATCAAATGGCGTTCACTTGTATTGCATCATTAATTTACTAATTCTGAAACCAAACATTTACTCAGAAGCAGCATTTTAAAAACTCCCCCGAGGGCCGGATGAAAGAGTTTAGCGGGCCGCATATGGCCCACGGGCCGTAGTTTGCCCACCTCTGCTCTATACACTGATACGCTTTTCTGATTGTGGGAAAAGTTGTTTGTGATGAGCATTGGTGCGTTATGTATGAACTTTCTCATCACCACCTGCATATGGCTGTGTTAATGTGTTTATCTGTGTAACAAAAGATGTGTAGATGTTGCTAATTTAAAATACAGACATATTACCTCTATAAATTAATAAAATACGGTAATTTACTGTAAAAATAAGAAATTACTTTTACGGTTTGTACCGAATTTTTTACGGTTAAATACTGGCAACCACAGCTGCCGTTTTTTTACCGTAAATGTTATGGATTTATTTTTCACAGTGCAGTGCTCCCCTATGGGATTAAAATGCCCCCTCAGTTATGATATCCTGGCGCCGGGCCTGGGATCAAGCCAGTTTGCAGGGGATCTAATGTGAGGCACAGCTCGGGCTGCCTTATCTCGCTTCCTACGCTTTAATTGAACAGGAGATTTTTGATCATAAAAATGATTAGAATCATACAGAAATTGCATTTATAGCACAGATCAGTGGAGAAATATTGATTCTTATCATTAGTATACATCTCATGATGGCAGGTGAGGATGATGACCTGCCTCCCCTGACCGCACGTTCCTGATGTGGAGTGTGATATGAAGCTGTAATTTCGCCCTAACCTAATCCCTAACCTCAGAACTATTCAAATACAGTGTTGGTAGTATAATCTGATGGGTAGGATATAATGTCAGGAGACCTGTTAAACGATTCGTTCACGATCGGCCATCACTACTGTTCATTTCTCCATCCTCTCTCATCATGACTGATATTCAGCATGGAGAATGGAGCATGATACGGATACAGCGCTGAATCACTTTGGGAATGACCATTGGAGCTCTCTCTCTCTCTCTCTTCAGTGTTTTCTCTCTCTCCTCCTGAGTGTGTTCAGTGTGTCAGATCTCTTGATTGTAGGTTTTCTCTCTGGTTTTCTGCCTGCTGGTTTTTGCACGAGAGCTCCTGCATGGAGATGCTGATGAGCGACTGCATGCGTCTCTGACACTTTTATTCTGACTTTGAGACTTTTAGTCTTTTAATGTTTTTGACTTTCAGTCTGATTCCAGCGTCTGTGCAGCATTTTCAGTGATGATTTAATGAAGATTATCAGGGGTTATTTTGAGCCGAATGTCTGCTGTTAATTGCAAAACAATATTTTATATAGATACTTTTGTGATGGTGGAAAAAAAGGGAAAAATTGGGTTGAAATTTTGTAGGTTGTAATTTATTTTTGCAATATTTAGCCTGAATTTAATTGCATTATCTTTCAATTTCTAAATATATTTGGTGACTAAAATATTATTTTAATAAATATATCTGTTTAATAAATGTTTTGTTTAAATGCACCAAAATACACTGCCTATATTCACCGAGAAATGGAGGAAAATATTCATTTTCGAAAGGAGCTGCACTCAATTATGCTGAGCACTGTATAATGTGATAGACACACACACACACACACACACACACACACACACACACACACACATAGAAGCTAAACTATACATGCAACTTGTTTTGTCACATAGATATTTAAATTTATATATAATTTGTATCATATACATATATATTTTATATCTAAATAGAAATAAACCTTTTCTCTGATATATGCATGTGTGTGTTTATATATACATAATCAACATGCACAGCACATACACTTATATTATGTAAAAATAAAACTTTTATTTTAGACGTAATTAATGTTTGCACATTTTTTATGTTAGAAATTTTAATAATTACATTATTTGTTTTAATTAAAATATAAATGACAAAACTTGGAAAACAAAAATTAATTTTTCAAATGTTTTTCAAGTATTGTTTCATAGAGAGATTTTTAGCACGTTTTTAAACATAATAGTTTAAGATAAAAGTGCAGTAAACCTAAAGTGCAACTTCAATGGCTTAACTAGGTTAATTAGACGAGTCATTACTTAAATAATTATATACATGCTCAGCATAAATGCCTCAGCATAAAACACCTCATTTTGAAAATGAATATTTTTCTCCATTTCTCAGTAAATATAGGTAATATATATTGGTGCATTTGAACAAAACAGATTTATTAAACAGATATGATTATTAAATTAATATTTTAGTCACCAAAAATCTTTAGAAATAGAAAGACAATACATGTAAATTCATGCGAAATATTGCAAAACAAACTATAAACTATAACATTCCAACTATTTTATATATATATATACAGTTGAAGTCAGAATTATTTTATTCCCCAATTTCTGTTTAACGGAGAGAAGATTTTTCCAGCACATTTCTAATCATAATAGTTTTAATAACTGATTTCTTTTCTCTTCTCCATGATGACAGCACATAATATTAGACTAGATATTCTTCAAGACACTAGTGTTCAGCTTAAAGTGACATTTAAAGGCTTCACTAGGGTAATTAGGGTAAAGTTAGGGTAATTAGGCAAGTCATTGTATAACAGTGGTTTGTTCTGGAGACAATCCAAAACTAATATTGCTGAAGGGGCTAATAATATTGACCTTAACATGAGTTTAAAACAATTAAAAACTGCTTTTATTCTAGCCCAAATAAAACAAATAAGACTTTCTCCAGAAGAAAAAATATTAGAGGAAATACTGTGAAAATTTCCTGAATCTGTTCAACATCATTTGGGAAATATCTGACAAAGAAAAAAAATTCAAAGGGGGTGAATGATCCTGACTTCAACTGTATATTTGTATATAATTAATGAGTAGCTTTATTTTAGCTGGTAAAATCAGCAGCAGTCCTGGAATATGTGCTGCATTTTTAAAATACAAGACCACTGTGTGTACCAGGACTAGTGGAGTGTGTTTCTTCATCCCTGAAATGTGAAACAGCGTCATTTAACACTTATGACTGATATTTCACTGTTTAAAATATCAGCTCGTAGCTGCTGGATCTTTAATATTCATTATTTGTTTTTATTTGTAGACTTTTGCCCACAGATACCTGCCTCAACTCTTTCTATGCGTGTGTGTGTGTGTGTGTGCGCATGTGTGGGTTGTAACCTCTAGGTGTCACTGCACTTTTGTTATCAAGGAAAATGCTTGAAACGATGTTGTGTTTTTGAAATAAGACCAAAGATGTGTAGCACTACTCTGTGTGTATGTGTGTGTGTGTGTGTGTGTGTGTGTTGAAAAACACACACGTGAATGCCTGAAGCCGTGCCGCTCTCTCCTTCACTGCAAACAAATACTGTTCTTACTGAGAGTTTGTGTCTTGTTTCTTGTCCAAATATCTAAACTCTCAAATCAAGAAGCATTTACTAGACAAGCAGAAAATACTGTGCTGTTTTCAGAAATAATCAAAATGAAGAGAGTTTCTCCTTAAAACAAGCCGAATAATCTGACAATGGGGAAAGTGGAATAATCTCGCTTTCACAATATAGAGCTGCACAATATAGAGCTTCAACATCACAATGTGTAAATCACACATGTAAATAACATCAGTGTCACGCTGGGATTATAAACAACCAAGAACCCCCATTCAGAACACATGATTTGTGGAGTCACTGCGAAGTTTAAGCCTAATTTCATTCATCATTCATTTTCTTTTAAAGCTTTCAGCTTATTCCCTTTATTAATCAGGGGTCGCCACAGCGGAATGAACCGCCAACTTATCCAGCATATGTTTTACGCAGCAGATGCCCTTCCAGCTGCAACCCATCACAGGGAAACATCCATACACACTCATTCTCACACACACACACACACACACACACACACACACACACACACACACACACACACACACACACACACACACACACACACACACACACACACACACATGTTTGTTTTTGTGAAAAGTGGGTACATTACATAGGTTTCCATTCATTTTATACAGATCAAAGCGTATATTATATTGGCCTCACCTCATCCTACCCCTAAACCCAACCATCACAGGAGACAGTGTACAGCTTTACTCCCTGAACAAACTCATCCTGTGTGATTTAGAAGCTTTTTGAGAAATGAGGACGTCACCATTGTCCTCATATTTCACCTGCTTTTTGTAATACCTGTGTCATTATACAGATTTGTGTCCTGATATGTCACAAAAACACGTACACACACACACACACACACAGACACACACTATGGCCAATTTAGCCCTATAGTGCTATATTTGGACTGTGGGGGAAACCGGAGACCCGGAGGAAACCCACACCAACACGGGGAGAACATGCAAACTCCACACAGAAACACCAACTGACCCAACCGGGACTCAAACCAGCGACCTTCTTGCTGTGAGGCGATTGTGCTACCCACTGCGCCACCGTGCTGCCCTAAACCCTAATTTAACAGTGTGAAATATTTGTTTGGATGTGTTTTTCAAATCCTGTGACCAAAGATTTCAAGTGAATTTAAACCAAGAAATTATGAAGTTTGTCACCTTCCATTCATTTTCATTCAGCTTAGTCCCTTTATTCATTGAGGGTCGCCACAGCGGAATGAACCACCAACTACTCTGGCATATGTTTTAAGCAGCGGATGCCCTTCCAGCTGCAATCCAGTACTGGGATACACACTCATTCACACACACACTACGGCCAATTTAGTTAATCAATTCCCCTATAGCGCATGTGTTTGGACTGTGGGGGAAACCGGAGCACCCGGAGGAAACCCACGCCAACACGAGGAGAACATGCAAACTCCACACAGAAACACCAACTGACTCGGCCGGGACTCGAACCAGCGACCTTCTTGCTGGCAACAGTGCAACACCACTGAGCCATCGTGCCGCCCCCTTAAACATAGAATGATTGCGTTTATACAATGAAGACTCTATGCAGTGGTATTTTACATTTGACTATTGAATTTCTGTACCTCGATACTATTAAAGTCCATTGAAATCCATAAAGCGCTGTTTACGTCATTTTTATCTTTGTTCTGTTGTTTTCATTCGTGCTTTAATTGGTTTATTTAATATATTTTTGGATAATTTTGTACAGATTGACCTACAAAATCATCCCAATCGAAGTAAAACTATGAACTATTTCCAAATAAAGTTACTCAAGTCATCTTGTGAAATTATATATAAATATCACAATATATATATATATATTAGAGGTCTCACGGTTCGGTTCAGTTACGATTATCATGCCATTGATTCGGTTCAATTGGATATCTCGGTGCATCACGGTGCATTGACGATTCTTTCCATACACAGTTTTAATTTTCTTCACAGCACAACAATTCTTGTATTAAAATGTATAAATATATTTATTTACTATTTGTAAACCAATTTTGTTCTTTAATACAAACAGTCAGATATATAAACTGTACCTTTAAACAACACGAGCATTTATAGCAAATAAACAAATATAAATATCCCGCTCGCTTTCTGAGCCTTGTCTACCAAGTTCTTTCGTACACCCCTTTGATTGGTCACGCGCTCAACAGAAAGGGCTGCGATTGGCTCTTACACGCTGGTGCTCTACACAGATGCACTCATGGGCCACAGTGAGAGAGAAATGGAGATTACTTTCATTCTCTTAATCGCCGTGAAATAGGGGCTTTTGCTGTAAGTGTCAGTGAAACAGAGTTTCTACGTAGTTAGAGCGTTGTAAATACTCGCGCTCGCGGCTCGCCTCCCTCGCCATAGTTAGCCACGGCGACATAGCGCATGTGAGATCAATGACGTCAGTACATAATAACCGGTTATGATTATTTTCTGAACCGATACCGAATGGTCCGCGTCTGCATCGCAGTGCACCGAAGAAACGATTAATTTTGACACCCCTAATATATATATATATATATATATATATATATATATATATATATATATATATATATATATATATATATATATATATATATATATATATATATATAGTGGCACGATGGCTCAGGGGTTAGCACTGTGGCCTTACAGCAAGAAGGTCGCTGGTTTGAGTCCCAGCTGGGTCAGTTGGTGTTTCTGTGTGGAGTTTGCATGTTCTCCCCGTGTTGGTGTGGGTTTCCTCCGGGTGCTCCGGTTTCCCCCACAGTCCAAACACATGCGCTATAGGGGAACTGACCAACTAAACTGGCCATAGTGTATGAGTGTGTATGGGTGTTTCCCAGTACTGGGTTGCAGCTGGAAGGGCGTCTGCTGTGTCAAACATATGCTGGAATAGTTGGCGGTTCATTCTGCTGTGGCGACCCCTGATTAATAAAGGGACTAAGCTGAAGGAAAATGATGATGATAATAAGATTATTCGGCTTGTTTTAAGGAGAAACTCTCTTCATTTTGATTATTTCTGAAAACAGCACAGTATTTTCTGCTTGTCTAGTAAATGCTTCTTGATTTGAGAGTTTAGATATTTGGACTAGAAACAAGACACAAACTCTCAGTAAGAACAGTATTTGTTAGCAGTGTTCTCTCTTAATCTGTTCTTTCTTCATCTCTCTCTCTCGCTCTCTCTCTCTGCGTCTTACATTTGTGTGAAGGTAAGATTCTCTCTGTTTTCTCTCTCAGTTCTTTCCTTTTCTGCACGGGTTAATAAAGTCAGGAGTATCTCATGAGTGAGTGAGTGTGTGTGTGTTGCTGCTGGCTTCATTTTATCTCAGTTTATTTTAGTGATGCAAAGTTTTCAGTGTTTTATAAACAGTGTTTTATAGTTTATAAACTAAAATAATGAAGCTTTTAGATCTACTGAAACACAATCCTGAATGGGTGTGTGTGTGGATAATGTTTGTATGTGTGGATAATGTGTGTGTGTGGATAATGTGTGTGTGTGTTAATCCTCTTCTGTGGGACAGTGAGTGAGTGAGGGATGAGTGTGTTCAGTGTGTGTGATCGTCAGCTGTGTGATGTTGTGCTGCTGCTGTTCTGATGTTTGCTCTGTCTCTCTCTCCGTCTGCAGCAGCCAAGAGTCTGCTCAACAAGAAGACTGAAGTCAAGGTACAGTACAGCTCTCGCTCTCTACAGCTCGCCATCTCTCTCTCTCCCTTTCTATCTCTATCCCTATCTAAAATTATGTTTATCAGATTCAGGGATTTCTCACAGTATTTCCTCTAATATTTTTTCTTCTGGAGAAAGTCTTATTTGTTTTATTTGGGCTAGAATAAAAGCAGTTTTTAATTGTTTTAAAGCCATTTTAAGGTCAATATTATTAGCCCCCTTAAGCAATATTAGTTTTGGATTATCTCCAGAATAAACCACTGTTATACAATGAGTTGCCTAATTAACCTAACTTTACCCTAATTACCCTAGTGAAGCCTTTAAATGTCACTTTAAGCTGTATAGAAGTGTCTTGAAGAATATCTAGTCTAATATTATGTGCTGTCATCATGACAAAGAGAAAAGAAATCAGTTATTAGAGATGAGTTATTAAAACTATTATGATTAGAAATGTGTTAATAAAAATCTTCTCTCCGATGAACAGAAATTGGGGAAAAAATATACAGGAGGGCGAATAATTCTGACTACAACTGTATACTTGACTTTACTTTATTGTCCACAAGTGGAGATTTATCTTTGGCTTCACCACACAACCACAACAGCGTTCACGTTACACACATCACAGACAAAACAGGCAACACAAATACATTCAATATCATCACATACTGTATATCACATTAAAAACTCTATTGAAAACCCTTTACATACTTAGAACCCAGTATTTAAAAGTCTACACATTTTTCTGTACTTGAGGTTGCCTAAAACGTCTTTTTGATGGCAAGAGCTGAACTGTTATATTTAAGGGATGGAAACAATCTTCAATAATGACGTGTGCTTTGTTTAATTCTCATTGAATAAATGTCATTTGGTTGTCTTTGTGCTTTACCTACAACTGGCACTGGTAGTTTTTACTACTCGACACAGTTTTTGCTTTTCCTTAATTGGCAACAGTACCATGCAATCATGTTAAAACTCACAACACTTTCAACCAAGTTCTTGTATACCATCTCCAGAACATCTTGACTCACACCAAATTGTTGTACCCTCCTAATGAGATATAATCTCTGCTTTGCTTTTATAAAAATGCACTCTGCATTTGCAGCAAATGTCAATCCACTATCAATAAATGTTCCTAAATATTTAAAACTGTCTCTGTTTCATGTCACTCAAGGACCAGAGGTTTCAACCCTTGACTAGGAACTAGTTTATTTCTGCTCATTTTAATTTATAGTTGCAAGAAAAAGTAAGTGAACCCTTTGCGATTACTTGGATTTCGGCATAAAATGGACAGACAGTGTGTTCTGATCTTCATCCAAGTCTCAACAATAGAACACAGTCTGCTTAAACTAATACCACACAAATATTACATGTCTTCATGAACACAACATGTAAACATTCCAACCCAGGCTCATTCTGAACATGTAGTCCTGTGGCCGTTTCTGGAGACCGAGAAATACATCCCGGGAGGTAAGTATTTTTGCAGTTTTTGTTTTCGCGAATCCGTGAGAGGCCGCTGTGTGCACTTTTTTGTATATCAAACGTCTCTCGCGAGTGTCATTCGCGCCCGCGCTGTTCTCATGTAAACCCACCAGAGGCCGCTGTCGACCTACCGTCTGTGTGTCTGACTGAATGATTGACTGGGCGACCGGCCGATCAACTGACCCACCCTCCTCCTTCCCTAAACCCAACCAATTTTATCGATTGACCCGCCCACCCACATACTTCCCTAAACCCAACCAACGGTTTACGAAAGCCGTCCAGAAAAAGAAAAGCCCTCGTCTGATTTTACCACGTTTTTCGGATTTTACCATGTTCTCACCCTGTTGTTCACTCGTTCATTTAATTTGTTGGATTCTGTTTTTGTCTTACCTAATTTCTGGAACCGCTGGAACTCGAACCCAGTCGTCGTCATCATAGTCAACTCCTCTCTGCATCTCAAGTCCGCCAATGTACACGACGAGCTAGCGGGACAAACAGGTTGAGGTGGGAAAGGCCTCCACATGGAGGTAAGCGGTCAGCCGGTAAGTGCCAAAAGGAACAGCGTCATACCGTCCCGTAGCGTTCGTTTAAAAAAATGAAATGCAGCCATGCGTACCTCCAGCTACATAATTCGAGGTCTCCAGAAACGTCCACGGGACTATGTTTTCAGAATGAGCCTGGGTTGAAACATTCACACTGCAGGGTGGAAAAAGTATGGGAATTTTTAGGCTTATTAACTGTCCTGCTTTAACCTCAACCAATCATTTCCTGTAGTTAATCTCTAATAACTGATTTCTTTTCTCTTTGCCATGATGACAGCACATCATATTTGACTAGATATTCTTCAAGACACTAGTATTCAGACCTGCACAATGGTCAGGAGGGATTTTGGACTATTTCTTCCTTCAGTTCAGCAACATTTTTCAGATGTGTGGTTTGAATTGCTCTCTTGAGGTCATGCCACAGCATCTCAATCAGGTTGAGGTCAGGACTCTGACTGGGCCACTCCAGAAGGTTTATTTTCTTCCGTTGAAGCCATTCTGTTGATGATTTACTTCAGTGCTTTGGGTCGTTGTCCCGATGCATCAGCCTTCCTCTGTTGAGCTTCAGTTTTCCTGCAAAATGTCTTGAAAAACTTTAGAAATTCATTTATTTTTGTGGATAACAGCAATCAGTCCAATCACTGAGGCAGCAAAGGAGCCCCAAACTATGATGACCATTCACCATATTTTAGAGTTGGCATGAGGTTTGGATATTGGTCTGCTGTACCTTTTTTCTCTCCACAGCATTGTGTGTTATTTCCAATCATCTCAATTTTGGTTTCACCTGTCCAGAGAATGTTTTGCTAGAAGCTCTTTTCCAAATGTCAAACATTTTTTTTTTAGGACAGCAGTGGTTTCCCCCCATGAATTCCATTGTTTTACTTATTGTAGATTTGTCAACAAACATGTTAGCATGTGCCAGCGGTTTCTGTAAGGAAATGTTTAGGATTCTTCTTCACCTCATTGAACATTGTACGCTGCCGTCATCTTAACCAAAAGGAAAAATCTTAAGAAAAATTCCTGAGTCTGTTCAACATCATTTGGGGGAAATATTTGAAAATAATTCACAGGAGGGCGAATAATTTGTACTCCGACTGTATATATTTACAGTTTTAGGTCTGTTTGCAATCTTAAAGGGCTCCTATGATGAAAATCCTCTTTTGTATGCTGTTTGGACCGAGCTGTGTGTAGTATAGTGTGTCCACAGCCATATTGGGCTGATATAAACATAACAAGTCTCTTTTTTTTATTTCCTGCCGTTAAAATAAGATCCAAATCCCTCCCATTTTAAGGCCGACCGCAACATGATGTAGGAGTGCGGTTTCCCTGACCACCGAATTGATTGACAGCCGCCTATTAACATGTCTCCGTAGTAATCCGTATAATCATATCAACAGGACAGGACGTGCGCAAAGCAACTGGGATTAAAAGATCTGTTCAGCTCTCTGTGATCATCAATCATCATCAAATGTGATCAAGAATAAGTTTTACACGTTTAACACATTTCTAAAACTGTGCATGTTTGTAATGAATTACATCGATTTTACCGTCTTTACTTCATCACAGCCGCATGTCAGTACACTTATAAAAGACGCTTCAATCCCAGTTTGTGGACATAACGGATATCCATACAGCAGTGAATATTAACGTGTATCCTGTCACATTTGCATGCAAAGCTAAACGCGGGCGCTGTGTGTTTGAACTTTGTAACAACATTGTGTGTGACTCATCGTTGCAGAAAGGCTTGAATTAACTCCACAACAAATGCATCAAATACTCATTGGGAAAGTTCTTACTGTAGTATTTCTCACACACGTTACGTGAGATCTGCTTTATGTCTGTCACACAGAAAATATGGAGATTGAGACACACTCTGACAGGCACGGTGGGCGGGGAGAACCAGCATTAAAGGCACAGGCAACAAAACCAGCTGCAGTGTGTTCAGAGCAGAAAATTCTGATGTTCTGATGCTGCGTTCACACCAGATGCGGAAGAAGCGTCAAGCACTTGTGATTGACATGTTAAGTCAATGCAAAGACGCGAATAGACATCCTGCGGTGTGATGCGCGCGAATAAGGGTGCGATTCACGTGAATGAAGCCGCTTGATTTGAGCGGTTTGAACGATTGACATGCTTTCATACCTGCCAACATTTCTCTTCGAAAATACGGGAGACCAGGCGGTTGTGAGGGAAGGGGTCTGTGTCCAGTACTTTACAGGGCCTGAAAAAACAAAAAAGTGCAGGGGGAGGGGGGATTTTTATATGTATTTTATATGTATTACTTTTTTATTTTTATTATTACAAACCGGGAGATGCAGGGCTTGAAATTGCGACCGTTTTGGTCACATATGCGCCCGAAATTTTATCTATGCGACCTCAAAATATATTTGGGAGCATTTGTGCGAGTGCATAAAATTGTTGTTTACACAGCAAAATGTTCACCACATGCACGGAATTAGGAGGCATTCGCGCATTAAGCATCTTTGCACCTAAAAACACCAAACGCAGCGCTCAGGAATGGTTTAAAACAGTTGACATGTCAACTTGCTGCAGTAAACAAAGCCCGCGATGCTTGCCCCGCATTCAAGCTCTTCTTATTGGCCCACTGCTCTAGAACAGAACGCGAATGGATTGGTTAATATCAGCTGTCAATCACTCAGTTCCGATGACAGGGAGCTACAGCCACGAAAATGTAAAGGTCTGGATACGAGAGAATGAAAACAACACTGACAGATTTAGTTTTAGAAACCAGCTAAAGTTACTAATAATGGCACATCTTATTAGTGATCATGTGCTGAATGTTAATCCAGCATTTACACTTTTCCAAGAGTGGATAAAAGACTTCCAGTGTTTAAAGTCCGCTATGAAAATGACTAAAGCATTCAGCGTAAAGCCGGTGGGACGGAGTTTTCACTGTGTTTGCCACTGAATCTACACATTAAGCCTGAGATGTTCTAACGTTATTTAATCCTTCATTTAATCGTCACGATGCTGTCAGTCATGCGACTGACACCGCGTTCACCATTGCTAAAGAGCATGCATTCACTGAGATGAAACTAATATTGCAGCTCATGAAAAGACCGTTATTGCTATTAAGATGAGGTGTGCAAATAATAAGTCATATGTCAATATCATCTGTGCAATATCAGACAGCACCGTGAGAACAGCACAGTTATTATTGTTAACTCCCTGCAGTGTGTGCAGGGCCGGTGAGCGCATGCAGATAGAGTGTTCATATATAATAGAATCTGTTCATATAAAGCGTGTAGTAACAGTGCTCATACGTTTTGGTGGGTGCGACTAAATTTTGTCTAGTGCGCCTAAATTTTTAAAGTTAGGAGCACCGGTGCTACCTAGAAAAAAGGTTAATTTCGAGCCCTGAGATGGGTCTGAAATACAGGAGACTCCCGGGAAAAACGGGAGTGTTGGCAGGTATGGAACGCGTGGTTTGCGTGAATTGCTCAAGTTCGAAAATCAGAACTTCAGCAGACATTTGCGCCACGTTAACCAATCAGAAGCTTTCTCTTGTAGAGGCGTGTTTATGATGTAGCACCTGTTGTTGGTGTCCCAGGGGGAAATCCTCCTACAGACACAGGACAACAGTTCATCAAACTGGGCTCGGCTTAAGCCTGGTTTATACTTCTGCGTCAAGTGATCGCCGTAACCCACGGCGCAAGCCTCGCGCGTAGCCATGCATTTATACTTCTGCACGCTGTTTCTGTTTCTCTGCAATACACTTCCGAAAAACTAGCTGGCAGTAGGTGTTTATATTCCTCTGTGTCAAGTTTCTTTGCTGGTTTGTTGTTTTTCCTGAACACTTCCTTAATGTACAAGTGGCTCAAATTCGCTCATTTTGAGGCGGGAACCGGCGGACGTGCAACAACTTTAATCATGAGGTAAACACAAAACAACAGTCTTCATCCGGAGCTCCTTCACGGGACTCCACACTTGTAAACACTCGCTGCATCGGGCGCGCGGCTCTCACCTCCGCCCACACTCGTCAGCGCTACCAAGCCGACCAAACACAGAGCTTGCGCTACGCGTACGCGTTACATTTTTTGAGAGGTGCGCGTCAACGACGCCGACGGCCACGGCGAAGGGCTATGCGTCCACGCGTAGGCTGCGCCGAAGCATACGCGTGCGCTTGACGCAGAAGTATAAATCAGCCTTAAGTCTGCAGCACCGTTGAAAGCTCCATCATCCAGGTTAAGTTTCTAGAGGAGCTGCTGCACCTCTGAATGGATCTAGTGGACTCGGACAGGGCTCCAAATGAATCGACGCTGTTTTCCAGCCTTCATAAAGCACATAAACACAGCTATTCTCTCAATAAAATCCATGTTAGCCATTTGGCAATGAAGCTAGAGTCACCGGGCAGACAGAAAAGCCCTGCCTATCACGCGAATCCGTGTCTGTTGTTCAGTGAATTTGACTCGTGAATGAAGCGAGTAAACTCAAAATGTACACACGTCTATTTACGCACGAATATCACAATCTATCTGCGCATTCCGCGTCTGGTGTGAACACAACTTGAAAGGTATAGTAAATAATCTGATGAGTGTTTGAGCTGAAACTTTACAGACGCATTCTGGAGACACAAAAGACTGATCTTAAATCTTGAAAAAGGGGTAAAATAGGTGCTCTTTAAAAGTCAAATCCAAGCAACGCAACAGAGTCGTGATCATTTGTCCTGTTTCTATCATCACTGCACTCATCCTCAGTATAAACCGCTGCACGTTTTCCCTTCATTTCTCTCTAAACCTGTCTAATTTCCTCATAGTGCATTGTCGATCTCCTCATTTGTCCGTTCGTCATCAGCTGGAGCGCACAGATGTCCACCTGCGGCCGTAATGAGCTGTTAGACAGAGTGCATTTGCAGCTTCATTTGTTCTGATAGCAGATAATCCTCTCAGGCGCAGGAGAAAGGTCGGCTTTCACCTCTATTGCACCGCAGAGTTAGAAATGAGACCGTGACTGCTCTCTATTAGGGATTGGATGCGGGGTCTAATCTGGAGAATAATCCCGCTGCATTAATCGGGCCTTACGCAATCTTTTACGCATGCAAGTTATGCCATGAAAGCACTCAAGGAAAATCCTGCAACTGTCCTGTGTGTGTTCTGGCTGGAGACTCGCAGTGATTACGCTGTCGTTAGGACCGAGTGTTTACAGGTCAGAGGTCAGCCATCTCGCTTCTGAATTTGTTTTCCCCCTCACAGTTTCAGTTTTGGGTTATCTGCTGATGTCACGGATGAAAGTGAACAGTGGTGGGGGGGGGAGGGGGGAGTCACGGACGAGGGCCCCTAATAATATCTCTGTGCACTTTGTAATGTCCACTATGCTTTCGGACACCACTAGAAATGGCTGCTTTCTCAAGTAGTGCGCTATTAACGGGCATGGACTACAAAAGGGAATCCAGCCCCGTCGTCCAGTGTCAGTTTACCTGGCGAGGGAGTGTTTAACTTTTACAAGTCCTTCATTTATCCCTCTTCACGAGTTCACACTCACAGATATTTGACTGAATAGAACATGTGTATTTGGCGTGCTGTCCAGGGAGAGGGCTCTGAGCTCAGAAAGACACCCTAACTCGTGTTATTCCCATTATCAAGATAGAGAGAGATAGGGTCCGAGCGCAGTGTCTAGCCTGGCTCCAGAACGCTCCCCCCCCCCCCCCCCCCCCCTTAGATTTAAGTGGGTACTCGGGTTTAATAGTGTGGAGTTGGGGTGGTGAAGGGATGATGAAGTCAGGAGAAGATGGAGGTATGATGTGTTTGACTATAGGGGTTTGGTCTTGAGCTGATTGGATAATAGAATGATAGTCAATGATGAATCAGCCTCATCAAAAACTGATTGTGCTTCTCCTGAAATTTGTTTAGAAAACATCACTAAGTGTACATTTTAAAAATGGAGTTCATCTCACAGTATGGAACTGGAAACACCTCTGAGCACTGTAAATAAATATCTTCACCGAACACTCGCCATCATTTGCTAGTACTGCCATCATTCATTCATTCGTTCATTTTTTTCTGCTAATTATTTATTTCTGCCACAGAGGAATGAACCGCCAACTATTCCAGCATATGTTTTACACAGCGGATGCCCTTCCCGCTGCAACCCAGTGCTGGGAAACACCCATACACCCTCATTCACATATGCTCAGACTCATACACTACGGCTAATTTAGTTGATCAATTCCCCTATAGCGCATGTGTTTGGACTGTGGGGTAAACCGGAGCACCCGGAGGAAACCCACACCAACACGGGGAGAACATGCAAACTCCACACAGAACGCCAGCCGGGACTCGAACCAGCGACCTTCTTTCTGTGAGGCCACAGTGCTAACCACTGAGCCACCGTGCCTCCATCGTCATTTATTATGGAGCTGTTGTTTTTTTGTGAACACTGTTTGCCTGACTTTGGTCTCATCTGGACCAAAAAGTTGCGTGTGAACAGACACAGCACATGTGGTTTTGGTCTTGTTGGGTTGTGTAGTTTGGTGTGATTCCGGCTCAGACT
>LR812528.1:53725285-53865285 GCA_903798195.1 Danio kyathit | reverse complement strand
TTGATGCATCACTTGCTTTTGCTCATATCTCAGACAGTTTCACCTATTAAAGTTTATTAAAATATTAATGACAGCAGAACATGAGTTACTCTACTAATATATTTTTCATTATGGCAAGAATAAAAGCAAAAAAAAGTACACTTACTAAACAATACAGATGTTTTTTTAGATTTAGCTGCTCCACAATTTACACATTACTATCTGGCTAGTTTCTGTCCTCTACTTATGCTAAAAAGGCAATAATAGTCCAACATTCCTGACCATAATCACCAATAAAGCCCAGAAAAACAGGGCATGAGTATATTGTAAACAGCAGGTTCAAATATATTATAACTATTAAATTATTTTAAATTCAAAATTGCTATATATATATATATATCAGTGTAAAACCTGTGACTGGTGGAAAAACATAATCTGTAATTGTGTACCCAGGTCTCCACTTTTGCCATGGCCTACTTTAACAATCCCTCAGGTTTTTCCAAACCTTTTAACAAAAACTTTCCTCCTTTCCCACGGCTGTTGCAATTTTTAGCCAAGAATTATTGATCATCAGGTTATCTCTATGATCACGGATCATAATGATGTCTGTACAGTCGTACTGTTTCAGAGAAAATCTCTTCAAAGTGGTTCATATTCAACTCAAATCAAATGCGGCGCCGCGTGAACTGTTCACTCGAGTCTCAAAAAAAACCATGCGCACCGCCGAGCGAAATCATGTCGCGCGCACCCAAAGCGAACCTCCACAAACAGTGCGATGACATCACTTGCTGCACGTACTCAAGCAAACTAGCGGACGCGTCGAGTATAAACCAGGCTTAAGGGAAAGGGGTATATAGCCCGTCGAATGAAGATTTTTCAGGACCACACTCGAAACACATGCACATGTTAGTATTTTTTGTCATTATTATGAATTTTTATTTTAATATATTCATAACCGTGTTCCTGTTTTACCATCATGCTTTTATAAAAACTGCTAAAATAAAAACCTATAATCCCTAATCATAACTCCTGCTCTGCAGTCCCACAACATTCTGACACTCGATGACACTCCAACACCCTGTCAGAGCAGTCTAGTGTCTGAGAATGAGCTGTTTATAGTGTCTGCTATAATGTTCGTGTTGTTTTTGGTGTGTTTACATGATGAAAATGGCCACTGTATAAATGCACAGTACAGTTATGATCTTATTGCCACATTAGATCATTATGATAACATAATATCTGCCTTCTGTGATTTCCTGAAGATAAATACCAAACAATAACACAACTACAGCAGTGGCCATCGTCTGATCTCATATGAAGCAAGAGATCGTGATCTCATATGATGATGTGTGCAGGTGCTGTAGTGCTGGCCCAATTCTTAGGGGTACATTTTGAAGCCCTTCCCCTTCACACTCTGTTTTAAGGGCCAAGGGGAAGGGGAAGGGGTACAAAAATAGGATTAGGATTGGACCTAAGAGTGTTCTCTCAGATGCTCATCCTGCAGTCCGTCACTCTCATTCACCCTCACACTGAAGCTCTGTGTTGTGTAACATTGATTATTCTCAGTAAAGGCTCCGTCACATACCTGCCAACACTCCTGTTTTTCCCAGGAGTCTCCCGCATTTCAGACCCATCTCCCAACACCCTCCCATTTTGTTATTTCTTTCGAAAAACTCCTGTAATTCCACCCCACCCTCAGCTTTTTGGTACAGTCTGTAACACCCCCGATTTGCCGACTTTGGAATAGTATCCGATCGCAGCGGCCGCCTGAAACCCGGTGCATAGTACAGTTACTTACCCTCTTCTTAGCTGTGTTATTCAGACACCTCACCCCCGACATCAAGCCACCACAACCCCCCGCGCCCCCAGTCTCCCGGATTTTCAGAGACAAATGGTGGCAGGTATGCTCCGTCAGGGTGTGTGTACAGTATTCACAGTGCTTCTGGACTGGTTAACCTTTGACCTTCACCTCTCTCTCTCTCTCTCTCTCTCTCTCTCTGAGAATGCCTCTCTCCATCTCTCCTCTTGATTTTCTAACTCTTATTTTATTCCTTCATCTCTCGCTTCATCTCATGTTGCTGCGGTTTCTCTCTCTCTCTCTCTCTCTCTCTCTCCTTCAGGAGCCTCAGACCACTGTTATTCATAATCCAGTGGATGGGATAAAGGTATTTGCTCCTCCTGCTGCTGCTCCATCCACACTTCACCTCCTCTCTCTGCTCTGTTGTTTAGTGTGTGTGCGCGAGCATGTGTGTGTGTGTGCGTGTGAATGTATGAGTGTTTGAGTGTGTGTATGTGTGTGTATAAGTATAAGTGTGATCGAGAGTGTGTGTGAGAGAGAGTGTGTGGGTGGGAGTGTAAGTGTGTGTGTGTGTGTGTGTGTGTGTGTGTGTGTGTGTGTGTGTGTGTGTGTGTGTGTGTGTGTGTGTGTGTGTGTGTGTGTGTTCGAGAGTGAGAGAGAATGTGTGTGTGGCATGAGTGTGTTTTGGTGTGTAATAATGTGTGTGTGTGTGTGTGTGTGTGTCTATTTGCATTAGTGTGCAATGAATGTGAGTGTGTGTATAATATAACTGTGTGTGTGTGTGTGTGTGTGTGTGTGTGTGTGTGTGTGTGTGTGTGTGTGTGTGTGTGTGTGTGTGTGAGTTGAGTGTATGTTCGAGAGTGAGAGAGAATGTGTGTGTGGCATGAGTGTGTTTTGGTGTGTAATAATGTGTGTGTGTGTGTGTGTGTGTGTGTGTGTGTATCTATTTGCATTAGTGTGCAATGAATGTGAGTGTGTGTGTGTGTGTGTGTGTGTGTGTGTGTGTGTGTGTGTGTGTGTGTGTGTGTGTGTGTGTGTGTGTGTGTGCAGCTGTGTTCTGGCTGAGAGCGCAGAAGCAGTACAGATGATTAGCAACTCTTCAGTGTGTGTGTGTGTGTGTGTGTATGTGTGTATAGAGTAACAGCGCCCTCGTGTGGCAGAGTTTAATCCTGCAGATCTGCCTCTACTGCTGATCTCAGATCTGTGTTAGTGTTTCTCCATCTGTGAGGATGATTCTCACATTCAGCGCAGTGGTGTTTGGGTTGTGCTGTACCAGAGTCTCGGTTTGTTGTGTTGATTGTTTGTGTGTGTGTGTGTGTGTGTGTGTGTGTGTGTGTGTGTGTGTGTGTGTGTGTGTGTGTGTGTGTGTGTGTGTGTGTGTGTGTGTGTGTGTGTGTGTGTGTGTGTGATCAGACATTGATTGCTCTTCTGTGTCCTGCAGGAATCTTCAGACAGCAGCAACACCACCATCGAGGATGAAGACGTCAGAGGTGAGACGCAGCTCTTAAACTCAGCATGAAGTCAGTATGTGCTCTTCTTAGTTGTAAATGTGTGTTGTAGTGTGTGATGTAAATGATGTGTCTGTGCACTCTAATATTTTGTAATAATTCATTTGCCCTCATTATGTTTGATCAAACACCAAAACCTTCCCCTCGAAAACGACTTTTCTTTACCTCTGGTCACATGGAATGCCATTAGGGCGGAGCTATCAGACATTTAGGGCGGAGCTATCAGTAATTTAGGGCAGATCTATTAGTTCTTTATGGCAGATCGGTCAGTAATTTAGGGCGGAGCTATTAGTTCTTTATGGCGGAGCTAATCATTTTATAGGGCAGAGCTATAAGTCCTTTAGGGCGGGGCTATTAGTTCTTTTGGGCGGAGCTATCAGTCTGTTAGCGTGCCACTGTCAGTCGTTTAGGGCGGGGCTATCAGTTCTTTATGATGGAGCTATCAGTCCTTTAGGGGGGAGCTATTAGTCCTTTAGGGCGGAGCTATCAGTCATTTAGGGTGGAGTTTTCAGTCTTAAGCTGCGGTCACACTGGACTTTTCTCCCCATAGACTTCCATTCATACGCACGCGAATGCATCAGAACAGAAGCGCAAGGTCATTCGTCAAGTTTCGCAGGTTGCTGAGGTGCAAAGTTCAAGCTTGGTGAACTCTGACCTGCGAAATTGCATCACATGATTGCGTGATACCAACCGAGGATCAAAACATGACCTCTCTGGAGGGGAATTTAAAACATGGACCAATCGCTCTCTTTTTAAATATTAAATCATCTTGTTTAATCCCGCCCCTTTTCGCAGCGCTGTACGACAGAATTTCACAGTCAAACTCTAGTGTGACCGCGGCTTTAGTCCTTTAGGGTGGAGCTCTCAATTCTTTAGGGTGGAGCTACAAGTCCTTTAGGGCTGAGCCATCAGTCTATTTGGGTGCCACTATCAGTCGTTTATGGTGGAGCTATCAGTAATTTGGGGTGGAGCTATTAGTCCTTTAGGGTGGAGCCATCAGTCTGTCACTATCAGTCGTTTATGACCAGGCTATCAGTCCTTTAAGGCAGAGCTATTAGCCTTTTAGGGTGGGGCTATTAGTCCTTTAGGGTGGTTCTATCAGTTATTTAAGGCAGAACTATTAGTCTTTTAGGGTGGCACTATCAGTCGCTTATAACAGGGCTATCAGTCCTTTAGGGTGGAGCTATTAATCCTTTAGGGTGGAGCTGTCAGTCCTTTAGGGTGGGTCTATCAGTTATTTAGGGCAGGGCTATTAGTCCATTTGGGTGGAGCTATCAATTCTTTAGGGTGGAGCTATTAATCCTTTAGAGTGGAGCTATCAGTCCTTTAGAGTGGAGCTATCAGTCCTTTAGGGTGGAGCTATCAGTCCTTTAGGGTGGGGCTATTAATTCTTTAGGGTGGAGCTATAAGTAATTTAGGGTGACTCTATCAGTCATTTAATGCAGAGCTATTAGTCTTTTAGGGTGGAGCTATAAACCATTGAGCGTGGAGCTATCAGTCCTTTAGGGCGGAGCTATCAGTCATTTTGGGGCGGGGCTATCAGAACCATGGGGCGAAAATCTTTAGGAATAGAAATATAATACATTACTACAAAATTTTAACTAAATTTAATATTTTTAATTCTTGATTTCTCCTGTTTATTAAAATGATGTTTAATATTTTCACTAACATAATCATTTGTGTAGTAATTTCTGGACTGGGATCTTCATTTTTTGTTAGATTAGTTCATCAGGTGTGTCTTCAGACTGACTAATCTAATGTATCACTGTAAGAGAGATTTGTGTGTGTGTGTGTGTGCATGTGTGTGTGTGTGTGTGTGTGTGTGTGTGTGTGTGTGTGTGTGTGTGTGTGTGTGTGTGTGTGTGTGTGTGACTATTTGCTATTTGACTATTTGCAGTACAGTTGCACACACACACACACACACACACACACACACACACACACACACACACACACACACACACACACACTTCTCATTCTTGACCTTTGGTTCACTTTTGAGGTTTGAGTTCCTCATATATGACAGATGTGAAGCTGTAGTGTGTGTGTAGTGTGTGTGTAGTGTGTGTTGTGTGTCCCTGTAACCCTGAGGCCTCGTGTGCTTCTGTCAGTTTCATAAGAAGCGCTGGATTAAATTCTGCCTCTTCTGAGACTCGTTCAGGGCACCTTCAGTGTATTTTTATCTCCAGGAAAAGAGAGAGATGTAAGTGTGTTTTAGTTAAATAATCTGCCAATAAATAAGCTAAATAATCTGCCAATGAAGCAAAACTAAAATAATGTTATTTCAAAGCGAAAACAACAACTTTTTGAAAAGTGTTTTTATATTTTATTTTTTCTTCTGGAGAAAGTCTTATTTGTTTTATTTCGGCTAGAATAAAAGCAGTTTTTAATTGCTTTAAGGTCAATATTATAAGCCCCCTTATGCAATATTAGTTTTGCATAGTCTCCAGAACAAACCACTGTTATACAATGACTTGCCTAATTACCCTAACTTTACCCTAATTACCCTAGTGAAGCCTTTAAATGTCACTTTAAGCTGTATAGAAGTGTCTTGAAGAATATCTAGTCTAATATTATTTACTGTCATCATGACAAAGAGAAAAGAAATCAGTTATTAGAGATGAGTTATTAAAACTATTATGATTAGAAATGTGTTGAAGAAATCTGCTCTCTGATAAACAGAAAACGGAGACGAAAAATATACAGGGGGGGGGGGGGGGGAGAATAATTCTGTATATATGAGATGACTTGTACTGTGATATGAGTTTTTTGTCATTTGGCTCAGCTTGTACGTGATTTCTGTCATGTTGTAGAGTCGTCTCCTGTCCTGTAAATGGCTCCGCTTTCATAATAAAGCGTGCTCCATCCCTGCGTGTCCTCTTTTCTCTTCAATATTCTCCACCTTCTCCTTCCGCTCAATAGGGAAAAGCCTGGATATCAGTTAAATTAAATTCCCTAGTGATGTCAGCCAATCAGCTGCAGGCTCCGCCCCCGCTCTCTTCTTTAGGTCTCTTGCTGTGTCCCAATTTGAATACCATCCATCCTAAATAGTATTGGAAAATAGAATTAGTGAGTCCCAAACTGTAGTATGTTTGTAACCAGAGGGGTGTGACACTGACAACAGGGATGCGGATCCACATGCAGGTTTATTAGCAGGATGGTCAGGCAAGCAATGATCAGAACAGGAGCAAACAGATGTATGAGGGCAATCCAGAGTCGTATTCAATATACCAGGCAAATGGTCAAAGGCAGGCAGCAGACAGGATGAACAGACAAACGTGGCAAAGGTCAAAACCAGGCAAACTAGAGAAAGGATAACGCGTTGTGGTGTCACTGTAAACAGATAACAAGACTCAGCAACAGTGTTTGTGTTTGAGCAGTGCTTATAGTCCATGTAATCAGTATCTGAGCAGCTACAGCTGTGCCAGTCTAATCAGTGGAGACTTGGAACAGGTGAGTGTGTGTGTGTGGCCTGACTGGGTTTTGTAGTCCATATTTCAGCAGATTTGTAGTTCTTGTGAATGTGTGTGTGCACCAGCGATCTCTAGTGGTTTTATCTCGCTGGTGACCGCGACAATGTGAAATGTGAATTGTAGAAGCGTCTGTACTCTAACCGCTAATATTACCCACAATACATTGCACTTTGGACGTGAATTAGATTGGAACTACAAACTTGGGTAAAAGTGAAAGCAAACTACAAACATGGCGGACACTTGAGACCAACCATCAAGTAGAGAGGCTTTGGGAAAGATGTTTGAATGACTATTAATGTATATCTAGCCTATTCATAATCCTATTTTTTATATTTGTGTATGTCTGTGTTTTACCTGTGTGTTTTATTAACAGCACGCAAGCAGGAGATCATCAAGATCACGGAGCAGCTGATAGAAGGCCTCAATAATGGAGACTTTGAGGCATATGCGTAAGTTACAGCATACAAATGGAAGCCATTTTGGCCCAAAAATTGCTATATACAAATCAAGATCTGAAAATGATCCTCTGTGATGCTTATTTAAAAATGTTGTGTTGCAGCTTAGCATAAAATGTCACTTTAAGCTGCCCATGTGTAATTGCAGCTGCATGAATAATAATATATACAATAATAATGCTGTTTTCTCAGGAAAATGTGTGACCCTGGACTGACGTCTTTTGAACCCGAGGCTCTGGGGAACCTGGTGGAGGGAATGGACTTCCACAGATTCTACTTCGAGAACTGTAAGTGTGTTCAGGCACAAACACTGACATCAATTGAATGCTGAATTGAAATGTCAGTTTTAACTCCATGCACATGGCTGATTTTAGAATTACAGGGATTAATTGCATCTACAATGTAAACCTCCTTTTATGTTTTATTGAAACAGTTTTAAATAACAACTCAAATTACATCAAGTTATCTCTAAATACAGTGATTGTATGTGTTATACTGTAGATATTGTCAATTCTGTTCCTGTCAACTCTGTCAACGTCAACTCTGATACCATAAACTCTTTTACCGTCCACTCCGTTACCATCAACACTGTTATTGTCAACTCTTTTGCAATCAACTCTCTTATCGTCAACTCTCTTATCGTCAGCTGTTCTTGTCAACTCTGTTACCTTCAACTTTGATATCGTCAACTCTGTTATCGTCAACTCTGTTACCTTCAACTCTGTTATCGTCAACTCTGTTACCTTCAACTTTGATATCGTCAACTCTGTTATCGTCAACTCTGTTACCTTCAACTCTTTTATCGTCAACTCTGTTATCGTCAACTCTGTTACCTTCAACTCTTTTATCGTCAACTCTGTTACCGTCAACTCTGTTACCTTCAACTCTGTTACCGTCAACTCTGTTACCTTCAACTCTGTTATCGTCAACTCTGTAATCATCAGCTCTGTTATCGTCAACTTTGATATTTTCAACTCTGTTATCATCAGCTCTGTTATCGTCAACTTTGATATCATCAACTCTGTTACCGTCAACTATGCTATCGTCAACTCTGTTACCGTCAACCCTGCCATCGTTAACTCTTTTGTCAACTTTGATATCGTCAACTCTGTTAACTTCAACTCTGTTACCGTCAACTTTGATATCGTCAACTCCGTTACCTTTAACTCTGTTATCATCAACTCTGTTACCGTCAACTCTGTTACCTTCAACTCTGTTGTCGTCAACTCTGTTATCGTCAACTTTGATATCGTCAACTCTGTTATTGTCAACTCTGTTACCTTCAACTCTTTTATAGTCAACTCTGTTACCGTCAACTCTGTTACCTTCAACTCTGTTGTCGTCAACTTTGATATCGTCAAATCTGTTATTGTCAACTCTGTTACCTTCAACTCTGTTACCGTCAGCTTTGATATCGTCAACTCCGTTACCTTTAACTCTGTTATCATCAACTCTGTTACCTTCAACTTTGATATCATCAACTCTGTTACCTTCAATTCTGTTATCGTCAACTCTGTTACCGTCAACTCTGTTATCATCAACTCTGTTACCTTCAACTTTGATATCATCAACTCTGTTACCTTCAATTCTGTTATCGTCAACTCCGTTACCTTTAACTCTGTTATCATCAACTCTGTTACCTTCAACTTTGATATCATCAACTCTGTTACCTTCAACTCTGTTATCGTCAACTTTGATATCATCAACTCTGTTATCGTCAACTCTGTTACCTTCAAGTTTGATATTGTCAACTCCGTTATCATCAGCTCTGTTATCGTCAACTTTGATATCGTCAACTCTGTTATCATCAACTCTGTTACCTTCAACTTTGTTATCATCAACTCTGCTACCGTCAACTATGTTACCGTCAACTCTGTTACCGTCAACTGTGTTATCATCAACCCTGTTATCGTCAACTCTGTTACCTTCAACTTTGTTATCGTCAACTCTGTTACCTTCAACTTTGACATTGTGAACTCTGTTATCATCAACTCTGCTACCGTCAACTATGTTACCGTCAACTCTGTTATCGTCAACTCTGTTATCGTCAACTCTGTTATCATCAACTAAAGCAGGTCGCACACCAGAAGCGCCGCTCAGCGCTGCGCCAGGCATTTCAGAATTCTAAACATAGGTTTCTATCAGGCTACACCCACCAGCAGCGCAAGTCTGCGTCTGTCCACGGCGCCCAGCCACGACTCAGGACACTGAGACATTTGTGTCGCACCACAGAGCGCCATCTGATTAGTTTCATTTTAAATGGCATGCGAATGCGCGCGTCTGCTGTGCGATACTTTCAACTGTCATGTGTGCGCCGTGTCGCGCCGCTGAGCGGTGCATCCGGTGTGTGACGCCCTTAAAGGATTTTTAAACGGCAATTAGTAACATAATAAAAAATTTTCTATCACATTTAAGCATTATTATTTTAAGTTAATAATAATTCAGTTTACACTAAATTAGACATTAGTTGTATGTCATTCCAGTTTAACGAAAATGAATGGAAAATGCTTGAATGTTGCCGCAATTCTAAAATAAGTCATAAATAATTGTGTGTTTTTGTCAGCGCTTTCCAAGAACAGTAAACCCATCCACACCACCATCCTGAACCCTCATGTGCACCTGATTGGTGAAGACGGCGCCTGCATTGCCTACATTCGCCTGACGCAGTTTGTGGATGGCCAGGGCCTCCCGCGCAGCAGCCAATCAGAGGAGACGCGGGTGTGGCACCGCCGAGAATCCAGATGGCAGAACATTCACTTCCACTGCTCCGGCGCTCCAGCGGCTCCTCTGCAGTGATGGTGACGCCACTTTAAAGGGCTCCTAATATGCAAAACTCACTTTAATGCAGGGTTTAAACCCAGTTGTGTGTCAGCAGTGTGTGAATATCTCTAATGGTCAACATGAATTAAATCTGTTTTTATAATGAGACTTGATAGAAACACTTTGATTGACATTCTCTCTTTGTATGTGTCATCAGAGGGGCAAAGCCCCGCCCACTAGTGCCCATCTCTTCCTCATTAGCATAAACAGCAGCCCTGAGTGAGAAGCAGCCGTCTGTCCATTAGCCATTAGAGTGTTTGAGCTGCTGAAGATAATGTCAGCAGGATCATAGGTGTGGAGTTTTAGATGAAGCACAAATAAACAGTGACAGGAGCGACATAGACTGACAGAAGCATGAAGCACACACTGACACTGAAGCACACATGCACACCTGACCAGCACTGACAACACACACACTGCTGTTTTATATCTGCAGCTGTGTTTGTAGCTCCGCCTTCTTCTGAAAAGAGCACAATCTCATTTGAATTTAAAGCGACAGTCACCAAAATACTACACAATTTATAAATAAATACTATTAATACGTTGAAATGTTTATTTAAAAATCACATTTAAAAGCAGCCGGAATTCACAGTAATGAAATGAAAACTGAACTGACACCGTTTCAATTTACTATGTTCTTCTATGTTAAGCTGCTGTGACACAATCTTCACTGTAAAAGCACTATAGAAATAAAGATGAATTGGGTGTACATAATAGAATGATAAATGGTAGAATTGGAATTTTTAAGAACTCTAAAAAACAAAATACATCCAATATATTTGCATTATTATACTTATTTTTAGTATATTTATGTTTATTTCTGAGCATTCTTCAGCTGGTTTGTTGTTTTGTATTTCAGAGCGGTGCTGCAGTGGATCATAGATGATAAACCAATGGGACGCCGGCGCTCCGAAAACTCCAGTCTAGAAACCAATAGTCTCTCTTTCTTTCTCTCTCTCTATATCTCTTTCCCAAATTCTATTCAATTCAATTCAATTCAAATGAGCTTTTGAATTTGCCAAATGCATTGGAGATTACATAAACAATGACTACATTTGTTAAGTAATCATTAACTAACACATGTATACGTACGTAAGTTTGATAATTACATACACAAATAAGTCAAATATAAGTTTTAATAAGGTAATAAAAAAAGAAAAAAATACTTGCTGTACGTTCATTGAGATGGTTTGTTAAATTGTTTCTGACCAGAATATCCAGAATTAGACCCGTTTCTCTCTCTTAATTCAATTCAATTCAAGTGAGTTTTATTGGCATGACTTGTCAAGTATTACCAAAGCATTGCAGATTACATAAACAATTGATAACATCTCAAAGTGCTTATATTATACATATATACATAAATAAACACACTATACACTATAACAGTGGTCCTCAACCACCGGGCCTTGGACCCAGGGGCGTAGCAACCAGGGGGGATGTGAGGATTTGTCCCCCTCACTTTTAGAGACAGACCATTTAGAAACAGGTGTTTATTAATTATATGAATGTAAACTTCTGGATCTCATACAGCGTTCCCCACCACTTTTAAAATGTCCACTATGCCCATGCATGGACCAATACTGGTCTGTAGATCAATTGGTACCGGGCACACCAGAAATCATTAATTATTTCTGTTTTATTCTGAGTCTGAACGATCTCTTATTTTGAAAAATGACTGTATTCTCCCACTTACATCTCGGTCACTTGAGTGTCCAAATTTAACTCATAAGCAGCAAAATAAGTAAGAAACAGACGTCTCTGGAAAGTTTCTTTGCTTAGGGGAAAAGGCCCAGTGAAGAACTGCCAAGGACTAGATCCGCAACCCATTAGTCAACAAATCGGGTGAATCCATCTGTGCAAGAAGATCGACTGCTGGAGATCCCAAATGACGTTTCTAGAGTTTGCGCAAGTTCGTTATTTCCAATGGAGGCGTGTGGTAGAGAACTGCGCGGGGCTAAAATTTTAATCCCGCTCCCGCCCGTCCCCTCCAGGTTTTATACCGCACCCGACCGCTCTCGTCGTATATTCACTCTTTGTTCACCCGCTGCCCGACCCGCCCAGTTTTCTACCCGACCCGACCGTTCCCGCTAAATTTAGATCTGGCTTTCAAAATCTCACGTTAAAATTAGGCACTACCAAAAGAGAGAGAGATACCAGGTAAAAGTGTAGGTTGTGCAAGGCTAAATGTCAGTATTGTTTGCCCCTCTGTGACGTGCGGTGAGGTTTGTGTCTGGTGAGGTACTGACTCTTTCAAAGTCAGATTTACAAACATATTCACTCAATATATTTACCAACTACCAATTGTGTTTGATATCTCATATCAGCATTATTTCTATACAGGCCTCCCAAAAAAACACCCAGCTGGATGTTACAGAGTGCAGTCAGCGACACACAGCAGATGCTCTCGCATTCACATTTAGGTGCTTTATTGGCGTGACAAATAACTGTACATATTGCCAAAGCAGTGCATCGTTGCTGCGTACAAACAAGACTTTCTCATTCTCTCTCTCTCTCTCTCTCTCTCTCTCTCTCTCACACACACACACACACACACAGCACTACGGCGGATGTGTGTGTGCTCTCTCGGGAGCACGTGCTCTTTCTCTTAGGAGCGCTGTATTGTTAGACCGCCCACTCCCGTTCAAATTACACGAGTTAGTTACCGACCGCTACAGCATTTTATTCAGAAATTTATTCCCGAGCCGCAAGAAAACTGGTCGGGTCCTGCGGCTCCCACGGTACAGCCGCGGGAATGCAGACCTTTCAGACGCACCCAGTTGAATGTCACGTGACAAGAACTGATCGATCAGCTTCAGCTTGTGTGGAACATACACATTACAGTGCACTAATCATCTCAGACAAACACAGAACACCCAAACACGGCAGTGATTTGTCATTTTCTCCATAATTAAACTTGTATCAGAGTGACAGCAATGTTTTGTCAGCTTGTCATCCTCTGAGAAAACGTTGATGGTCCCCCCCTACCCCGGTCTACGGTAAAATGATCAAGCGTTGACTGGTCCACGGTGATAAAAAATCTTGGGGACCATTGCACTATAACACACTGTAAAACACACTATTAGAGTTTTGATTAATGCATTCACAAATTAGAAATACAAAAAGATTCATTTTAGCTTTATTGGCATATTCAAAATTACATACAGTTGAAGTCAGAATTATTCACCCCCTTTGAATTGTTTTTTCTTTGTCAGATATTTCCCAAATGATGTTGAACAGATTCAGGAAATTTTCACAGTATTTCCTATAATATTTTTTCTTCTGGAGAAAGTCTTATTTGTTTTATTTCGGCTAGAATAAAAGCAGTTTTTAATTGTTTTAAAGCCATTTTAAGGTCAATATTATTAGCCCCTTCAGCAATATTAGTTTTGGATTGTCTCCAGAATGAACCACTGTTATACAATGACTTGCCTAATTACCCTAACTTTACCCTAATTACCCTAGTGAAGCCTTTAAATGTCACTTTTAGCTGAATACTAGTGTCTTGAAGAATATCTAGTCTAATATTATGTGCTGTCATCATGACAAAGAGAAAATAAATCAGTTATTAGAGATGAGTTATTAAACTATTATGATTATGAATGTGTTGGAGAAATCTGCTCTCTGTTAAACAGAAATTGGGGAATAAAATAACCAACTAACTTCAACTGTATGTTTTGCGAAAGCATTTTGATTTTTGAGGTTTACTTTGATTAAACAGAACTTATGAAAACAAATGACACAGGGGTGGTGAAGATTAAAAAAACATAATAATTAAAAGTATATTTAACAATCGACAAATTAGGATCAAACAATAATAATAAACAATATTTTAGCAATTAACATTCAAAGATAAAACAATAATAATAAATTACAATCATTTTCAAACAATCAAAATTTCTCTCTTACTTTCTCTCTTTCTGCTGGCTTCTTCTCAAACCGCATCGAGATCACCCCTGACCTTTGACCGGCCCGATTGACCATCATTACACCAGGACAGCGGCCATAGACTCCTGACTGGAGTTATAATTATCCGCACCATTGCCTTCATTACCCACAATGCTTTGCGCTCCAGGTGCTCCCGAATACAGTAGATCATGTGTTAATAAATTAATATTATTATTACTGTATTTATTGTTATTGTTACTACTAGCGTAATGATTATTGCTTCCATCAGAGTGTTGCTGTTGTACTTGAGACTGTATATTTGATTATTGTTTTGATCTCTTTTTCAGAGCATGGCTTATTATCAGTTTATTTATCGTATTTTTTAGGGTGCAAATTGAAGTTTAGTTTGGCAGCGCTGTGTACGTGCAGGTTTTAAAGCTTAACACGGATGAGCGTTTGTGGCTTTCCTTCTCTGTGATTGGTGTATTTGTGATCAAGTGATTCAGAGTCACCGTCCAATCAAATCTCTCAGAGGCAGCTGACATCATCATATCACTGAGATGTAAATCTCTTTTTGGCTCCCAAAAAGCTACATTACCCATGATGCTTCACCAATCAGAGGAAAAATCCACCAATCAGAGAGTTGCAATAAACAAGATGCAACAAGCTCCGCCCCCTCCCATTAAGCACTGCCAGTGAGGTAATATGATAATACTGAAATGTTTGTGTATGTGTCCTTTCATTAGTAGATTTTTTTTTAAAGCATTATGGGTAATGTAGTTTTTTTGTATGTATTCTCCTGTTGTCGTTATTTTAAAATAAGGATTAATATTTATATTAATATTTTATTTATATTTATATATTTATATTTTAATTAATTAAATCAAATTTTACAAAGTCATTTAAATTCATAATATTAATGAATTGCATAATACATGCTTAAAAACTACATTACCCATGATGCTGTGAAAAAAAAAAATCCACTAATCAGAGGGTTGCAACATGCACCAATAATATATGTAGCTCCACCCACTCCAATGATGCACTGCAAGTGATGTAATCTGAAAATACTGAAATGTTTGTGTGAATTTGTGTCTTTCTGATTGGTCGATGTTTTACTGAATTATGGGTATTGTAGTTTTTTTGCATGTATTCCCCAAGTTCATCATTATTTTAAAAAAGTATTAATCCAAATTGATGGGTTCAACAACCAAGCTGTGTTTGTCTCTAAAACACAGTATGGAGTGCACTTTTATACTTTTATATCCTTTTTGGCTCCTGAAAGTATTGTTTACATTCAGTTTTCTTATGCAGAATTCAAAATAAAAAAGATTAATAATCCATGAACCAAAGCAAGCACATATGAGGAGAGTCACAACATTACAACAATCATATTTACAATTAAAATTTTACAATTTAATTTAAATTTATAATAATAATAAATTGCATAATACATGCTGTAAAACTACATTACCCATGAGGCTGTGAAAAAATCCACCAATCGGAGAGTTGCAACATACACCAATAATATATTTAGCTCCGCCCACTCCCATTAAGTGCTGCCAGTGATGTAATCTAATAATACTGAAATGTTTGTATGTATGCATGTGTCTCTCTAATTGTTAGATTTATTTAGGGCATTATGGGTAATGTAGTTTTTTGCATGTATTCTCGTTCAACATTACATATTTTATAATGTAACATATTTTAACATTATAACATATTTTACTTATTAATTGAAAATGTAGAAATATATTTAAATTCATGATAATAATATTAAAATGCATAATACATGAAAAACTACATTACCCATGATGCTGTGAAAAAAAATCCACCAATCAGAGAGTTCCAATGAATAACATGCAACAAAAATATATTTAGCTCCGCCCACTCCCATTAAGCACTGCCAGTGATGTAATCTGAAAATACTGAAATGTGTATGTGTTTCTCTCATAGGTAGATTTTTTTGGAAGCATTATGGGTAATGTAGTTTTTTGCATGTACTCCCCTGTTTATTGTTATTATTTTGAAAATAAGAATTAATATTTATATTAATATTTTATTTATATTTATATATTTATATTTTAATTAATTAAATACAATTTTACAAAGATATTTCAACTCATAATAATAATGTACTGCGTAACACATGCTGAAAAACTACATTACCCATGATGCTGTGAAAAAATCCACCAATCAGAGAGTTGCAATGAACAACATGCAACAAAAATATATTTAGCTCCGCCCACTCCCATTAAGCACTGCCAGTGATGTAATCTGAAATAACTGAAATGTTTGTATGTATGCATGTGTCTCTCTGATTGGTAGATTTTCAAGGCATTATGGGTAATGTAGTTTTTTGCGTGTATTCTCCTGTTCATTGTTATTATTTTAAAATAAGAATTGATACAAATAGACTGGTTCAACAACCAAGCTGTGTTTGTCTCTAAAACACAGTATAGAGTGCACTTTTATACTTTTATATCCTTTTTGGCTCGTGAAAGTATTGTTTACATTCAGTTTTCTTATGCAGAATTCAAAATAAAAAAGATTAATAATCCATGAACCAGAGCAAGCACATATGAGGAGAGTCACAACATTACAACAATCATATTTACAATTAAAACTACATTACCCATGATGCTGTGAAAAAATCCACCAATCAGAGAGTTGCAACATGCACCAATAATATATTTAGCTCCGCCCACTCCCATTAAGTGCTGCCAGTGATGTAATCTAATAATACTGAAATGTTTGTATGTATGCATGTGTCTCTCTAATTGTTAGATTTTTTTAGGGCATTATGGGTAATGTAGTTTTTTGCATGTATTCTCGTTCAACATTACATATTTTATAATGTAACATATTTTAACATTATAACATATTTTACTTATTAATTGAAAATTTTGAAATATATTTAAATTCATGATAATAATGTTAAAATGCATAATACATGAAAAACTACATTACCCATGATGCTGTGAAAAAAATCCACCAATCAGAGAGTTCCAATGAACAACATGCAACAAAAATATATTTAGCTCCGCCCACTCCCATTAAGCACTGCCAGTGATGTAATCTGAAAATACTGAAATGTGTATGTCTCTCTCTCATTGGTAGATTTTTTTGGAAGCGTTATGGGTAATGTAGTTTTTTGCATGTATTCCCTTGTTCATTGTTATTATTTTAAAATAAAAAGTTATATTTATATTATATTTTATTTATATATTTATGTTTTAATTAATCAAATACACAAAGATATTTCAACTCATAATAATAATGTGTTGCGGAATACATGCTGAAAAACCACATTACCCATGATGCTGTGAAAAAATCCACCAATCAGAGAGTTGCAATGAACAACATGCAACAAAAATATATTTAGCTCCGCCCACTCCCATTAAGCACTGCCAGTGATGTAATCTGAAATAACTGAAATGTTTGTGTGTGTGCATGTGTCTCTCTGATTGGTAGATTTTCAAGGAATTATGGGTAATGTAGTTCTCCTGGTCACCGTTATTATTTTAAAATAAGAATTGATACAAATAGACTGGTTCAACAACCAAGCTGAGTTTGTCTCTAAAACAGAGCGTAGAGTGCACTTTTAGGCCCTTTTTGGCTCGTGAAAGTATTGTTTACATTCATTTTCTAATGCAGAATTCAAAATAAAAAAGATTAATAATCCATAAACCAAAGCAAGCAGATATGAGGAGAGTCACAACATTACAACAATCATGTTTTAATGAATTAAATCAAATTTTACAAATATATTTAAATTCATAAGTGTAATGTATTGCTTAATACATGCTGAAAACTACATTACCCATGATGCTGTGAAAAAAATCCACCAATCAGAGTTGCGATGAACAGCATGCACCAAAAATATATTTAGCTCCGCCCACTTGCGTGAATGCATGTGTCTCACTCATTGGTAGATTTTTTAAAGCATTATGAGTAATGTAGTTTTTTTGCATGTATTCTCCTGTTCATCGTTATTATTTTAAAATAAGGATTAATGGAAACAGAGAGGAAGCTGAGTTTGCTGACTGAGCAGTTTTGTCTCTAAAACAGAACATAATATGTGCACTTTTAGGCACTTTTTGTCTCCTGGAAGTTTGTTGATATTCATTTTTCTTATGCATAATTCAAAATAAAAAAGATTATTAATCTATTAACCAAAGCAAGCCAATATGAGGAGAATCACCACATTATAAACTTTAAAATTAGACAAACATACAAGACTGGAGAATAAAAATAGCAACATTTAACAACCATATATTAATTAATTCATTTTACAAATTTATTTTACTAATAATAGTAATGAACTGCGTAATACATCCTAAAAACTACATTACCCATAATGCTGTGAAAAAAAAATCCACCATTCAGAGAGTTGCACCAAAAAAGATCATTAGCCCCGCCTACTCCCATTAAGCACTGCCAGTGATGTAATCTGAAAGTACAGAACCGTTTGTACATATATGTGCATATTGTGTAGTAAACGTAACATTGTTTCTTTAAATATGATCAACAACTTTAAATGGCTCTTTCTGAGTTGATTGTGTCATGTGCAGTGCTTTCATGGTAGTGGGCGGAGCTAAAGATATCTTTTGGCGCTCTTTACTAATTTCAACTCTCTAATTGGGGGAATTTTATACAGCATCATGGGTAATGTAGTTTTTTCTGCACATAAATGCAAATAGACAGGTTCAACAAAGCAATTAACGGCTGTTAAAGTCTATTTCTGCATGGAGATAATCAATGTTTGTACTATAGTAATGCTACTTTACTAATGATGTCCAGGAGCTGAAGTCTCCTCAGTGCTGATCTGGTTTTATTTGAGTGCTGTATGTTTGATTGATGGAATGAAGTCTTTTTGAAGTCAAATGTGAAATTTCTGTTCGATTAGTGAAATAAGTCTCCATGTATGCGCTTTGAGAGAGTATCGTATGTGTAGAGCAGCAGAAAAACAAGAGCGTTTGAGATTTAAATAGCCATTCTGGTTACCATGGCAACCTTAACGAGACAAATTTTAACGAGTTTCCACCTTCATCACAGGAGCGTTGTTGTGACTCAGGCACCTACTCATGCTTTAGTTTTTATTTCTTTATTTTTTTTATCTGTACACGCAGAAACTTTTGATATATGTGTTAATTATGAGGTTGTAAATGTATCTTTCCTAAGCGTGTGAATGTGTGTGTGTGTGTGTGTGTTTTGCACTGATACCCTGAATGTGAAAGCAGAGCCACTATTTTAAAGTGTTGAAAAAGCCATAACACACAGTCAGAATCTTGTTAGATTTATAAAAATGTTTTTTATTTGTTAAAGCTTTGACTTTGAGCTTTGTGAAAATTGGTATTGTTTGTTTTTGATGTGCTGTCCAAAACCTCTCTCCTGCTGAATGTGGGCCGCTAGCTGAAGTCACATGACTTTTGTTTTGTGTTGCTTTATTTTTCTCAGATGTATGACTTTTATTTTGTAGTTTGCCGTTTCAGACAATGTAAATGGTGACCGATGCAACATCATCAGCAGTCAGCATGGTGACATCCGCTGTTATACAGTGCATTAGTGCACATTATTTTTTTTCAGCAGTGCTGGTTGCGGAAGTATTTTCCCACTCATTCTTCCCTTAGGGATTATTAATAAGTCTTAATTAAAGAATTAAGCCATTAGTAAATATATTAAGCGTTAAATATCTAACAAAAACATACAAGTCTTTAAAGATGCACTAAGCAATATCTAAATAATGCTTTTGACCTCAGTGTTGGAAACCCTTGCAGCCAATCAGCTGTAAGGGGTGTGTCTATGGGTATATCAGAGATATTAAAAGGGGTGTGGCCATCTTGAGTTGTGGGTGTTTTGATTTGGTCATTTTAAATATCAACATCAATCAGCAAAATTCAAAGTCCCAAAACACACTTGCAGCCAATCAGCAGTAAGGGGTGTGTCTATGGCTATATCAGAGATATTAAAAGGGGTGTGGCCATCTTGAGTTGTGGGCATTTTTGATTTGGTGCTTTCAAATATCAACATCATTTGACAAAATTCAGACTGAGCCCCTAAGCAATTTCAGCCAATCAGCAGTAAGGGGTGTGTCTATAATTATAGTGGAGCTGTCAAAAAGGGGCGTAGCCATGTTGAGTTGTGGGTGTTTTGATTTGGTCATTTTAAATATCAACATCAATTGGCAAAATTCAAAGTCCTTGCACACTTGCAGCCAATCAGCAGTAAGGGGTGTGTCTATGGCTATATCTGAGATATTAAAAGGGGCGTGGTCATTGAATTATGGGCTTTTTTGATTTGGTGCTTTCAACTTTCAGCATCATTTGGTGAAATTTAGACTGTATCCCAAAAGACAGTTGCAGCCAATCAGGATTAAGGGGCGTGTCTATAATAATAGTCGAGATATCAAAACGGGGCGTGGTCATGTTGAGTTGTTCGTGTTTTTGATTTGGTCATTTTAATATTTCACCATATTTATCAAAAGAGTCACAAAACACAGTTGCAGCCAATGAGCTTTAAGTGGCATGTCTATAATTATAGTGGAGATATCAAAAAGGGGCGTGGTCATGTTGATGTGGGTATTTGTGATTTGGTGCTTTCAAATATCAGCTTATTTATCAAAATTCGGACTGAGTCTAAAAACACAGTTGCAGCCAATCAGCAGTAAGGGGCGTGTCTATAACTATAGGAGATATCAAAAAGAGGCGTGGTCATGTTGATGTAGGTATTTTTGATTTGGTGCTTTCAAATATCAGCTTACTTATCAAAATTCGGACTGAGTCTAAAAACACAGTTGCAGCCAATCAGCAGTAAGGGGCGTGTCTATAACTATAGGAGATATCAAAAAGGGGCGTGGTCATGTTGATGTGGGTATTTTTGATTTGGTGCTTTCAAATATCAGCTTATTTACCAAAATTCAGACTGAGTCTAAAAACACAGTTGCAGCCAATCAGCAGTAAGGGGCGTGTCTATAACTATAGGAGATATCAAAAAGGGGCGTGGTCATGTGATGTGGGCATTTTTGTTTTGGTGCTTTCAATCTTCAAAAGTGATTGGCAAAATTAGCTCGGTGCACTTTAAATAAGGAAAAAACTACAATCCCATGATACATTGCACATGACAATAAAAATGATGACAGAAATGTTCAAATATGCTTTTTTAATTGTTTGCTGTACGTATAAAAGCTACAGATCGTTCAGGTTTATATTACAAAATATGTATATCTATGAAAATAGTATTTTGAGAGTATAGCGAGACTCACTGGCATCATTCGCTGTGCTTCATGGAAGTGGGTGGAGCTAAAGAGATATTTTAACAGGATTGGTGAAATTTAACAACTTACAAAAAAATGTTCAGCTGGTCTGTTTCTACAGCTTTATCAATTATTATAAAATGTCCATATAGAGAAAATGAATGAGGTTTTACTTCCGCAACTGACTGCTGTATTTCTCACACGTGTTTATTAATGCTGTTAATAATTGAACATATCTTGTAAATCCTCCGCTGCATAGTGTTGACTTATATACAAGTGTGACTATTTGCATGAACTACAACATCACAATAATACATTGTAGTGCTTGTGTGTTTGTTTTTATACTGAATGCTGGTGATTGTGTCTATTTTCGGAGCTGTGTAAGTGCATATAGCTATTTTTGTCTATAAATATGATGATGAATTGCTGATGATAATTACTCTGGTTGTACAGCATGCTTTTGTGAAGGCATTTGTTGTTGTTTGAGCAGTGTTGGTTGAGCCAAATCACACGCAAAATCATGTTCATTAGCGTGGGCCAATTGCAGCGTCACATTATGCACGTGTGTTTATTGTGGAATCAATCGGTTTATAAAAGGGACCTTAATTAAATACCAAATCACCCCAAAAAAAATACAATTTACTCACTATTTAGTCTCCAAGTTTTATTTAAAAACATTTATGAGTTTCTTTCGGGGCGACTCAGTGGCGCAGTAGGTAGTGCTGTCACCTCACAGCAAGAAGGTCGCTGGGTCGCAGGTTCGAGTCTCAGCTGGGTCAGTTGGTGTTTCTGTGTGGAGTTTGCATGTTCTCCCCGTGTTGGTGTGGGTTTCCTCCGGGTGCCCCGGTTTCCCCCACAGTCCAAACACATGCGGTACAGGGGAATTGGGTAGACTAAATTGTCCGTAGTGTATGAGTGTGGATGAGTGTATGGATGTTTCCCAGAGATGGGTTGCGGCTGGAAGGGCATCTGCTGCGTAAAAATGTGCTGGATAAGTTGGCGGTTCATTCCGCTGTGGCGACCCCAGATTATTAAAGGACTAAGCCGACAAAAAAATGAATGAATGAATGAATGAGTTTCTTTCATCTGTTGAACACAAAAGAAGATGATTCGAAGGAAAATGAAAACCGGTAACCACACTCTAAAAACCGTTGAGTTATTTATTTAACCCAATGGTTGTGTTAAAAATATTTGGTGCTTTGTTGGGTTATTTTGAACCTTTTTGGGTTATTTATTAATAACTCAACCAGTTAAGTTAAATATTTGGTGCTTTGTTGGGTTACTTTTAACCTTTATTAAGTTATTTAGCTAATAACTCAACCAGCTGGGTTAAAAAATTTGAATTTGAACTGATTAAACTGACACAGAACAGCTGTTTTAATATGCGTGTGCAATGTTGTTTTTGCTTTATAACATTTTATTTAAGCTCCAACACAATAATGTTGTTTTTTTTATTAAATGTCCTCTCCATGTCGTGTTTTTTCCATCCGTTTCACCAGCAATCTTAATTACTGATGATGCAAACACGCTCTTTGTGGCCGATCTATATTAAATGGATAAAAACGCTGTGTCTGGAACTTAAAATGTAGTGGAAATAAAGCATTTTCAATATAATGCAAAACTGCATGTTATTTATTTACACAGCCATGTTTATAAAATTAACAGTAGTACTAGTAAAAATAGCATTAGTAATACCAGAATGGAAAAAAAATAACATTTAATCAAAATAACCCAATGCATTGGGTCAAATTTTATAACCCAATGCATTGGGTTAAAATAACCCATAGTTGGGGGGCAACGCAGTGGCGAAGTAGGTAGTGCTGTTGCCTCACAGCAAGAACGTCGCTGGGTCGCAGGTTCGAACCTCGGCTGGGCTGGGTCAGTTGGCGTTTCTGTGTGGAGTTTGCATGTTCTCCCTGCGTTCGCGTGGGTTTCCTCCGGGTGCTCCGGTTTCCCCCCACAGTCCAAAGACATGCAGTACAGGTGAATTGGGTAGGCTAAATTGTCCATAGTGTATGAGTGTGAATGTGTGTGTGGAAATTCCCAGAGATGGGTTGCGGCTGGAAGGGCATCCGCTGCGTAAAATCGTGCTGGATAAGTTGGTGGGACATTCCACTGTGGCGACCCCGCAAGGGACAAAGCCGACAAGAAAATGAATGAATGAATGAACCCATAGTTGGGAAGGTGCTATAATAACCTATAGTTGGGTTATATGTTGGGGTATTTTTAACCCAACTATTTTAACTGAGCATTGACTTCATTGTAAGAAAAAACTAATGGAAGTCAGTGGTTACATGTTTCCAACATTCTTCAAAATATCTTCTTTTGTGTTCAGTGGATACACAAGTAAAGGAGGAAAGAATTTTAATTTGTGTGCAAACTAAACTCATTTAGGGGTGGCTCAGTGATTAGTACTGTGGCCTCACAGCAAGAAGGTCTCTGGTTCGAGTCTCGACTGGGTCAGTTGGTGTTACTGTGTGGAGTTTGCATGTTCTCTCTATGTTGGTGTGGGTTTCCTCAGGGTGCTCTGGTTTCCCCCACAGTCCAAACACATGCGCTATAGGGGAATTGATCAACTAAATTGGCCGTAGTGTATGAGTGTGTGTGTGTATGGGTGTTTCCCAGTACTGGGTTGCAGCTAGAAGGGCATCCGCTGTGTAAAACATACGCTGGAATAGTCGGCGGTTCATTCCGCTGTGGCGACCCCTTATAAATGAGTGATTAATATGTGTTTAATGACATTTAATCAACCCCTATAATGCTTTCCTCAAATATGGCGCAAGCCTGTAGGGGGCGCTCTTTACCACACTGTTATATTGAGAAAGCATGCATAAAATTACAAGATCTCCAGGAATTGACTTATTTTTAATGCACTAAAAAACTTATTGAGCTATGTGATTATTAATGTAAATACACTGAGGAGTGTGTAATTAATCCAAATTGGCTAATAATATAATGCAGTGTGTGTGTGTTTCTCTCTTGTGGTGTTCATATTGCTGCTCTTACAACATCAAGTCAATAACTATTTGTCATATTCACATTTTTTCCTAATTTTTTAAAACACCTATGTCTTTTAAAAAAATGTGAAATGTCTCTCTAAAAACATTTCTCTAGAGTTTATCATTATGAATTGTATATAATCTGAAATCCTGCTTAGGGATAATGTGGTTTTATTCAGTATAAATTGTTGTAAAATCTTAGTTTCTCCTGATTTTTCTCGTTGATATTCACACCTGATCTTCCAAAGTGTTTATTTCTCTAAGTGTGCTCTCTAAGAAATGTGTTATTATGAGTATTATCAATAAAAAGGCTGTGTCTGAACAGGTGGTTGTTTGTTTGTAATACACTAGCAGTTAAGAGCTATACTGTTCTGCTGATGCTGTGCTTTGCTATCAAACGTATGGAGCTTTATCTGAATGAACAGGGAGGACGAGCTGACCGCTGATAAGATATGAGAAAACAGCTTGTGAATTTATTTCGCAACTGTGCTAAAGTCTTACATCTGAGTCACTAAACCTCTTATTAGAGTTCTGTAGAAACTGTGGTGTTAATACATACAGTACACACTGTACTCTTGTCCAGATGAAGCAATGATGACTGTTTATACATTGTAATATATATATATATATATATACATATAAGTGTTTTCCATTTATTTGCGGTTGTGAATTGCATTATGGGATGTTGATCTCTGCTCTGTCCACTTTACATGCTGAAAATTCAACTCTACAGTTTAACAAAGTGACTTTTATTGACATTTTAGTACTTTGAAATCATATAATGTATAAGAAATAAAGAAATAAGTCTGTAAAATAACAGAAAATGTGCTGCAGTTTATTACAAGGTTTCTGTAGCGTAATATACACCCCCAACCCAGCCAATATGGCACTGCAGACTATCACACATGTCGATAAACATCACTTTTTACAACTTTTAAAGGTTAAAAGTTGCTAAGATTGAGGTCCCATAATGTAAATCAAAAGCAGAAATAATGAATCACAAAATATGTAAAACTGCTAATTTACGGAGATTTTTTGTAGTGTATGCTTTTTGTTTCTGGTTATTTTTATAGCATTTGGTAATAATAACATTTAGATAACATATAATTAAACTTATTATGCAGTTTTCTTTTTCTATGTTTTCTATGCTTTTATATAATATAAGACTTTTCACATGCTTTTTTTATCCTAATCTGTGGAAAACTTTTTCAGAACAAATAATATATTTTTAACCGTTTAAAAGTTAAACATTTGTCCCAAATCACTGTACATAATATATAGTCTCTTCCTGGAAATAAAGGTTATATTTGTTATGTGTATATAATATATACACTGTAAAAAAGAAATCCATAATTTTATGTAAAATCGTAGCTGGGGTGCTGGAAATAAATAGTAAAATAACAGACATTAAATTACAGAAATTTACTGTAAAATACGGACATTAAATTACAGAAATTTACTGTAAATAACGGCTGTTAAATTACAGAAATTTACCAAAATTTTTAATTTAAGTAAATTTCTGTAATTTAATGTCTGTTATTTTACAGTAAATTTCTATAATTTAATGTCACCATATTGAACGTTACACTTTTCCCCATTCAAAAAGATACAAGTGACATGTCATGTGTATTATATAGTCTTTGTGTATATTTAGATGAATTTGTGCAAACGTAAGACAAAGTATTGTCTTTCAAAATATTACTGAGACCCTTGTTTTAGTATGGTGGCATCCAACCATACCTGCCAACACTCCCGTTTTTCCCGGGAGTCTACCGTATTTCAGACCCATCTCCCGTATTGTTTTGTCTCCCGGAAAACTCCCGGAATTCGTTCCTCCACCTGGATCCTCAGCTTTTTGGTACAGTCCTGCCTAAAACCTGCTGCATGTGCTCTTCAGTTAGGGCGCACCCACAAACAAACCTCCACCCCCGCCCCCTGCTGTTCAATACGCGCGCCACCCGACTATCTTCAATTCGCGCGCACAACCCACATCCCCCTCGCTCTTTAATTTGACCGAACAAGCACCCCAAAGCCCCCCCACTCTTCAATTCAATTCGCGCACCCACCAACAACACATACCAACCCCACCCCCCAACCCCACCCTTCCCCCACCCGTCTCCCGGAATTTATGATCCAAATGTTGGCAGGTATGCATCCAACTGAAAAGAAAAAAATTGAGTAGGGGCGGGGCTTTTCTTTTTATCAAATTAACAGTAAAAGAGGTGTGGCTAAGAATATAGGAACCACTCCAGACTTTGATTAAAGATTACTGAACTAAACTTTTTTCCACAGTGGATTAACTTGCACGCTTAATCGTTCACCTAAAGAACAACAATGTGTGCTAGCAAAATAAACATTATAAATTTTGATTTCACACGGACTTTAAAAGACTTTTGTCCTCTCCACCTTCCATATTATTTTGTCCCTATCAGCGCTCCATAACGAGGTCTTGATGTCACGCGCGCCCGTGACGCAGAACTGCTGGCTCGCGCTGCTTAGAAACGAGCGACTCATTTACCTGCACGGAAGCCGCCACGAGACGCACCCGCTCCCGAAATATCACCATTTCTCTTTTAATAATCATCTTTTATATCCCTATTCAGCACTGTATAGAGTCTGCTGCACTGAGAGTGAGTATCTGAACGCTTTTTATCGCTTTTAATGCTGTAATGATCCTGTCGGCTCACTTCTGCATCTGTCAGCAGCCTGAGGAGAGAACTCGTTCATTACACACACACATATTCTGAGCTTGGTGTTGTTTTTGGAGATCTGTAATGTGTGTAGTGTTATAATGTGCTGTTTTAGGCTCTTTCAGCGATTTAAAATTGTGTTTGAGTGGTTTGTGGAGAGTTTTGTTGTTAGCCGGAGTTAGCTGAAGCTAGCCGGTGCGTTCCGTTACTCTGAAACCCAAACTGCCGCCAAGAGATGAATCTCTAAATCTCCATTTCATGCGCTGTTTACTCGTCTTATTTGATAAGAAGAGACATTTTCTGTGGTACAGTCAGCAGAAGTTGACTTAATCTATTCGTCATGACCATTATAAATAAACATAGAATCAATTTCGCACTGATCAGTTGTACTTTATTGAGGTAAAGTTGGTTTAATGTTCGCACATTGGTTCGGTGACAGCTTGTGACACGCTCCCTCAATTGTTTACAGTGGTGGAAAGAGTACTGAAAAATCATACTCAAGTAAAAGTACCATTACTTGACTAAAAATGTAGTGCGAGTAGAGTAAAAGTGTCTGCTGTAAATATTACTCAAAGTATGAGTAAAAAGTAGCCCTTTCAAAAGTACTCAAGAGTAGTGAGTATTACGCTGTATAAAGCTGATGTGTTTACATCTAATTTGTGCATGTGTGTGTAAACGTAACATTCTGTAGTGCATTTAGTTATTGCCCAGCAGGCACACAATGTCATAAGTAGGGCTGGGAGATATGGCAAAAAAAAAAAATCTCGATTTTTTTTCATAAAGTTTGACCGATTCACGATTTCGATTTCGATTTTTTTATTTATTTTTTTATAAAAAGAATTTTACTGTGTAACTACCTTACCAGCTTACCTTGTTCATTTAAATTTAAATAAATGCTGAAACTAGTTTTTTTCATGCTCACTTGTAAAAGAAAAGCAACCATGTGACTAAACGCGGTTATGGCACTCTCTCATATAGGGATGCTAAACATAGCTACAATAGAAGTCACAGCAGGTCATATGTTGTGCAGCTTTGGTCAAATTTTATTTTGAGAGAAAATGACCAAAATGTATCGTGAAGATTAAAAAGGATTGGAGGGGAAATAAATATTTCAAATCTCTGTACATAACAGAAAAATAAACAATGATAATGCAACAATAGTTTATCTGTATTAGTGGCAAGGCAGAAATATATATTTAGACAGGCCTTGTCAAAGTGAGCGGGCACTTTCACTAATAAAAAATATAGCACTTAAATTATTTCATAACAATCAATAAAATAACAGCGGTTTTATATCAAAAGTTGGTAATGATATAAAATATACTACATTTTGATGGTAAAAAATAACCATTTAAATGATTTCAGTATTTAAACATTAAATAACGAATGCATCAAGTTAAATATAAAAAAACGAATGAAACAACACACAGCATATCAGGATATAAAGGACTATATTTAGCAGAATGCTGCTCTTTTTATCTTTGTAATTTTATAGTTTTATTTTTGTTATTTTAATTATTTTTTGTCTTCATAAATAACTAACGAGCTGTAGACAAATATCTGCTTGACGCTTTAGAAAATATTTGTGCGTAGCTACACCACCCAGTGTATATTAAAGATCACCGTGAAAAAAAAAAACCCACAGAAACCTGTAACATATCTATATATATTTAAAGGTCTATCTTATATTTAACTGAATCCTATAACAGTCTATAGCTGAAATGTTGGAAATTGCTTAATTTATTTTTATTAAACATTTGTCGATACGTATTGATATTTTTTGGAGTAAAAACTGCCGACATTTAAGAATCCATATTTATTTTATTCATTCATTCATTTTACTTGTTTATTGGTGCATATATGGGTTATGATTTAATTCATACAGTACCGTCCTTCAGGTGGTGCGCGGGTATATTATACAAAACCAGCCATCTGGGCTTTGAACTAGGTGCAATTGTTTCCTCGTGTGTGTGTGTGTGTGTGTGTGTGTGTGTGTGTGTGTGTGTGTGTGTGTGTGTGTGTGTGTGTGTGTGTGTGTGTGTGGAGCGATGGGTGCGCGGGCATAAGTGACTAAAAGTGACTCCAGCTGTCGAGCCCGTCTCGCAGCTCGCGCGGGAGAGACAGACGGCTGCGGGGACGCGAACAACAGCACGACGCGCGTGGAAACATTAGCGAAGTTGGCTGGCTGCGGAGCTGTTGTTGCTCTAGCGGGAAAATGTCCCGGTGTTCCCAATGGCAAGTCCGCCCTGGCGCGCTTCCGCTAAATCAGCTGGTAGCTCATCAACAGAGCCGCGACGTCAACACACAGAATCAGCACGGTTGTCTAACAGTTTAGAATGGTTTGGCTCGATAGTGGGAAAGTGGCTTTAATATTTGTATAAAAAAATCGCGATTCTTCGATTTTGTAAAAAATAAAATCGTCTTAAAACGTAAATTCGAATTAATCGAAAAAAACGAAAAAATCGCCCAGCCCTAGTCATAAGACGTTAATATTAGGTTAGATTTAGGTTGTGATGTCAGGTGACCAAAATTCAACGTAACCAGCGTCTAAGGACAATGTTATTTTGATGTCCAATAATGACATGAAATGACGTTGATTTTAGGTTGTGTTAGAAAGTGACCAAAATCCAACGTCGAGCCAACATCTTAAACCAACATCATATTGACGTCAAATACTGACATTTATTCGTCAGGTATGGCAACCAAAATCCAACATCTGATAGACATTGTGGTAATGTCAACACAACGTCAAGCTGTAACATCATTAGACGTTGTTTTTTGTTTGGTTGGTTTTAGGTTGGACGTTGGCCTGACGTTGAGTTCTGACGTCAACATGATTTTCATATTCAAACAAACTGCAATGTCCTTATGACACTAGGGTACAATGTCAATTTGACGTCAAATCAAATCACTTTTATTTAGGGATGCTCCGATCAGGATTTTTGCAGCCGATACCAAGTACCGATTCTTTGTGATGGTGATCGGCCAATACTGAGTACCGATTCTGATGCTTCAAGCTTTATAATACATGAAGCGCATTTTCCCCCCAAGTATGATAATTAAGTGGAGATCTTGCCTTACACCTCAGAGAATAAATGAAGAATGTTGCATATAATCCCTCAAACATGTCTCTTATAACCATTTAGTGTGGACATGTCATGGTCAGAAGCAACTTTACAGAAAATAATAGATAAAACAGATACAAAAAAATGGTAAGAAAAACAACTAACAAAGCAATTTGGAAACATTGCAAATGATGGAAGAAGAATTCGACATGTCTCAATCAAGAAAAAGTACATATTTGATGCATAAGATGTTAAAATGCACATCTATAAATGTATATATTTGTTTATTGCAGTAAGTATATTACAAAAAGATATATTATGAAGTATTCAATTAAAACATTTTTTTTTTTATGTTTTTAAATCGCATTTCAGCCAGGTTTTAGGGAACTTGTAAAAATGTCAAAAACACAGAACTCTCAGTTCTTATACATGTAAAAAGGTCTAAGACCATTCCAATATTTTGCTGTCCAACTAGCATGTCTGGTTCCTCTGCATATAAACTCGTAAACAGACACCTGTGTTCAGTTCATGAGATCGGCCAGATTGGCGATTACCGATCGAGTCATAAAATGTGATTATCGGCCGACACCGATCTCTGGCCGATCGATCGGAGCATCCCTACACAGCAAAAAAATCAGTGTACATTTAACTCAATTTGAGTTTAACTTAACACTCCTTGGGTGTACATATGGCTCCCTCCATTTTGGAGTTAAAATACACTTTCTAAAGTGTGAAATTTGTACATTACTCTCATTTTAACACAGTAAGAGCTTATTCTAACATCGAACTGTTACCCTTCAAAGTGTTAATATATTACCTTTTTTCCTATATTATCAATTGGTGTGTGTGACAGATAACAGTGATCAAATATGTTGAAAATAGTTTTAATTTATTAAATGTTCATTAATCTTTTCAGAAATAATTTCAATACATTCAACTCTTTGCATTTTAAAATGCAACAACACGTTTCAAGTTTTACTTAAACATACTGGTTTGATCACTGTCTGAAAGAACTGGTTCGAGTAAAAACACAGGACTTTCGATCACTAGTGGGAAATACACTGCATATTGGGTTAAAAGTTTAACACTGAAAAAAAAAAACTCCTAAATATACACTCTTTCACACTCATGGATTAAAATGTACTCTGGTTTTAACACTGAACAACACCAAAAAATATACACTGTATATTTAACACTGGAATATTTGCTGTGTACTTTTATTGTCACATCATCAGCAGCACGTGTGCTATGATGAGTGAAAAGCTTAGGTGCTGGCTCCAGACAGTGCAAAATACAGCGACATACTCACAATAAAGCAAGACAATGTAAAATTGGCAATGTTGACAGCGATACGTACGATGAATAGAAGTCATGTTGACGTCTTGTGCTTGCTGGCTGTGTAAGGCCATTTTGGACATCATACAATAAACATCCGTCATCTTCTCATCAGTCTCTGGGTCAATGCGTGGAAAGATTTTGGACATCTTCTTGGACACTTTTAATGCTTCCAAATAGTTTGCTGCAATTTTAAAGCGCCCATGTCTTGAAGTTGTTGAACAGTCTTGTACTTTGATGGTCGTTGGCTGCTAGTATGGCTGCTAGTATGATTTCCCTATTTAGAATATATTATTGAATATATATATTGAATATATTATTTTTCTGAAAGGTTATATTATAAAGGAGAAAGAGTCCTAATGTGTGAATATAAACCAACTATACCTTAATTTGTACTTTTATGTATTTTTAAAACAAGTGTTTCATTTCTGCATGGATACATGAATGACCATGGATGACCAATATTCTAGATTATAACTCATGGAAATATAATTTTACCCATATTTTAACATTTTAGATTCGCAAACATTTATTTGTAATGTTAAAGACTGCTGTTGTATTTAATTGGCTTTATATGTATCTGAAATATAATTGAGGTAAAGTTGGTTTTGTATTCGCACATTGGTTTAGTGACAACTTGTGACACACTTCCTTTATTGTTTATACCATGGTACTTTAAATATTTGGTCTATGACTTTAAAATAACATAAACACTCTTTATTTGATTGTGAACGGTGTTGTACTTTCATAGTCACTGGCTGCTAATGTGATTTAACTATTTAAAATGAGCTTTTCTGAATTTATATTAAGGAGAAAGAGTCCTAATGTGTGAGTATAAGACCAACTTTACCTCAATTTGTACGGTTATGTATTTTTAAAACAAGTGTTTCATTTCTGTATGGATATATGTTACTCTGACCATGGATGAACAAAATTCTAGATTATAACTCATGGAAAATCATTATTTTACCCATATTTTTACATTTTAATTTCACAAAAAAGTTATTTGTAATGTTACAGACTGCTGTTGTAATTAATTGGCTTTATATGTATTTCAAAGGGGGTGGCACAGTGGGTAGCACTGTCGCCTCACAGCAAGAAGGTCGCTGGTTCGAACCTCGGCTGGGTCAGTTGGTGTTTCTGTGTGGAGTTTGCATGTTCTCCCTGTGTTGGCGTGGGTTTCCTCCGGGTGCTCTGGTTTCCCCCACAGTCCAAACACATGGTATAGGTGAATTGGGTAAGCTAAATTGGCTGTAGTGTATGTGTGTGAATGAGTGTGTATGGGTGTTTCCCAGGTATGGGTTGCAGCTGGAAAGGCATCCGCTGTGTAAAACATATGCTGGATAAGTTGGCGGTTCTTTCCACTGTGGCGATTTCAGATTAATAACGGGAATAAGCTGAAAAGAATTTGAATGAATGTATATCAAATATAATTGAGGTAAAGTTTGTTTTATGTTCACACATTGGTTCAGTGACAACTTGTGACACGCTCCCTAAATTGTTTATACCATGGTACTTTGAATATTGGGTCTGAAATCACATGTAAGTATGACTTAAAAATAGGCATGGGCCAGTATAAGATTCTGACCGTATGATAACCTTGAATTTAAAATATCACGGGGTCACGGTATTGTGATTACTGCTATAAAATAAGTTATTTTTAAATGTCTGGGTAAAAAAACAACAACATTTTCCCACTTTGAAAAAAAAAATGTATTTCATTTTTTGAAAGATTTATAATATTTTGGAGCAGTAAACGTGTCAGGCTAAATAATTCAAATAAAGCATAGACTTCATTAGTCTTCATTAGTTTTAAAAACACAGATTTCTTTACAATTTAAAACGGCATCTTTGGATATCTTTTCTGCTGGAGATACTGTTGTCCTAAAAAACAACAAAAGAAATGTAAATAAAAATTATACACATACCTTAGGAACGGTATTACAGAAAATTTTGGCGGTTTTAAAACCTTGACTTTTCCAAACCGCGGTATACCTTGAAAACGGTTATCATCTCATGCCTACTTAAAAACAACATTAGCACTATTTATTTGACTAACTGTGAACAATGTTGTACTTTGATGGTTGTTTGCTGCTAATATGATTTAACTATTTAGAATGCAAATACTACTTTTCTGAAAGTTATATTATAAAGTTATATTATAAAGGAGAAGGAGAAGGAGTCCTAACGTGTGAATATAAAAACAACTTTACTTCAGTTTGTACTTTTATGTATTTTTAATCTCTGCATGAATATATGTTACTCTGAATGACCATGGATGACCAATATTCTTGATCAGGGGGTGCTCAAACTTTTTCCTATAAAGGGCCAAAAAGCAAACTTGATTGAGGGCTGTGGGCCGAATATATACCAAACTGTATATATTATATTTGCCATGGGTAATTTTCAAATTTATTCTGTAATATTTAAAAATGACTAGAAAATGTTGCTTTAAATCATATTGACTAATGCAGTATCATTTTTTAACATTTTATAATGTACTTATTACAGTAAAACATAAACAATTTTATTTATAACACAAGTTCAATGCTGGATATACACTAGTCAAGCTTACTTTAATTTGCTCACAGATGTCTTGTGCATCTGTCAAGTGACACTATTTACATTTTAAAAGTCTCATTCTTTTACAGTATTTAACTGAATAGTTTAATTTCAGTTGGCTTTTTTGTAGCTCAGTAATAAAACAAAGAAGAAAAAGGTTACGTTAAATTCGAAATGACGATCACTGTCAAAGACCTTCGCCCCAGCCACCTCCCCATCATTCTCTCTCTCTTTTCAGAAGGGATGACGGGCCAAATTAAAGGTTACAATGGGCCAACTTTGGCCCGCGGGCCCTACTTTGGGCATCTCTGTTCTAGATTATAATTCATAAATAATATATTTATTTTACCCATATTTTAGAGTTTTATTTTAACATAATTTATTTGTAATGTTAAAGACTGCTTGTATTTAAGTGGCTTTCTATAGAAATAAAATATACACATCAAAAAGAAACGTATCATTTGTCCTCTTGCATTAAATAAATGACAGCAGCAGTGTCAAGTTACTTGTAAATGTAATGGCATTGCTTCTTTGATAAAGTAACTTTATGTAATGCTTTGTTATTTTTGCATTACTTTTTTAGATCCTGACTCGGCTTGTTTGCTTGTAATCATATATTATAAAAAAACGTATATTTTTGTAAATGTACAGCCTAGGGATGTCAGTTTCTACAAAATCCCGTGATCGATGATCCTTTAAATTAAAGATCAATTAATCGATTAATCGCTCATCCTTATAAACTGTTTATAAAATACATACAAATCTAGGCTACAGAAGAATGAGCCGAATATGCAATGCATCATGATTCTTGCTTAGTCGTCACAAGGAAATAAGCTAAGCATTCATTTTATAGCTATATAAACTATAAAAATAAAAAATAAGACATTTTAAGTAATGCAACATTATATGTAAAAAAAAAACCAAACTAGGCTATGACTGAATACATCAGAGGTGAACATGCGGCACATGCTTCTGTTAAAGCTTCAGTGAAGAACAAACCATATAGGCTATGACAGACCGATGCTATCTCACGGCTAGTGCTGGGCAATATAAGACATTTTCAGATCGCCATATCGTCCACCTTTGAGATCGGCGATATGGGGCGCGGCAGTGTTATGTTTCTAATTTGCTCATTTATTTAAGCATTTTTAAACGTATTTAATAGGCCTAAACTTTCGTCTGATTTTTAAAAACCTATTATCAATCTACTTCATTTTCATTATGTTTTATCTTAGAAAATAATTCAAACCAATGCAAATCACCGTGCTCTTACAGCTAAATGGGCGCTGAGAACGAAATTATTTCCAACAAGACATATGCAGCAGTGCGGCGCTGGACAGAATTTGATGGTGACTTCAGGTGGTTTTATGGTTTCATGCCGTTATCAGCGGGAATGCAGCAAAATGCATATAATATAAATGGATGAAAGCAAATGAAATCATATTTATCTTCGCACAGAAGAAACAAGGATGCATTAAAGTCCTTTCAGACGGGAGGCGGACGGAGGACTCACCGCCCGCGCGTGACTGTTTCTATGCGGTGAAGGCGTTTATCCATGTTTTACGCGCCGTGGCTTCAGGTCTGATCATCATCACAAAAGTAGTCATCAATATTGTCACCTCTGTATTTGCTAAAGTCTAACACAGTGTTGCGCTTGGGATTTGCCATGGCTCTAATATTAGCCTACAAAACATTTCACTGAGCTCAGTAAAATGTTCTTTGATAAGTTATTAATAATCTGTTCAATAATTTGTTATAGCCAAAATGAATGGTAATTTAGTATAGACTATTAAAAAAAAAAAAGAACAGATCATTTGAGCTGGTTTCTGATCATTTGAGCTGGTTGAGCTGATTTCCTTTTTTCTGTAGTTTCATTTTTACAAATAATTTTATTTAATTTGTTTGTTAATTAAATTTTGTTATTTAGCCTTTTATTTTTATGCAACAAAGTTGCAAATTAATTTGCTATGAGATGTGGCTGTGTATGGTAGTGCCCTCACGTGCAGCGCATCAACTGCTGCTTAGAGAGAGAGAGAGAGAGAGAGAGAGAGAGAGCGCAATGGAAATAATACATTTTTCGCATGCTGATTTATGTGAAATTGCGAATGCATGTCTATAATCGCCTTGCAATTTATAAAATTATTGTATTTTTTGCTTTAGGAAGGGAAGTCTGTTTCAATTCATGCTAAAGATGCATGGTGCTGAAGTCCGAAAGTGCCGGTCAAGTGATGTTGATATGAACAGCTGAAGCTGTCAAATTACTTGTAGTTCATTTATTATTAATTATGATGATTAAAAATAATAATGCTATTCATTTTATTCAATAATGTAATTAAAACATGTAATATATCTACATTAATGCGAAACAAGTCACCATAGGTCTCAGCCTATACACAATATCCTCCATTAAATCAAGTAGTTTGACCAATGAGGCAGGACAGGCTTAACAAAACTTGCAGCACTGAACATGTTCTCAGATTGAGAGTGATTGATGATGAGAACTCAGAAACCTGTGAGAACGGAGATGTTCACCGCATGTCTGGCCGTGATGAGCAATTTTTATAATGAAAGCATATTTGTGCCAGTCTGTCAACATTGCTTAAAACACCTTAATATTTTAGAGAAAATAGTTAAAGTTTGCATAACCAATGATTGATCTCATCCACGCGTGACCCACCCATACTTAAATATCATGCAACCTATTTTTTGATTACCTGACCCGCAGATTAACGGCAGCACCTGTAAATATAACTGAGATCCCGCGGGTTTTATGCATCGCCCAATATGCAGTGTCAAGAGAGTGACTCCATGGTCATGTAAACTGCACACACTTGATTATGTAATGTGTAAAGTCGTGAATAAGTGTCTTACAGCGCAAAGCATATTTTATCCTTTAAATGTCCATGCTTAATCGGTCATCGATAATCTCTATCGATTAAAGGTTTATCGACAATTAATCGATGATCGAGTAATCGTTAACATCCCTAGTACAGCCCTTTTACACTGACCTGACATTGACATGTGATGTAAATACACCTCAGGCTAAAGGAAACGTTATTTATGTCTGAACAGGTTGAGCAAACCTTTATGGATTACATGACTAGGAGGATGCATTAAAATAAAGTTCAACATTCATTTTAAGGGATACCGAAACTGATTTTGTGCAATTCAGATGATTAAATATACTTGTTCACATTTAAGCATTAATGTATAGTTGTAAGTATCACGTTTACACTAAAAGATTTCTTTCAATACAGGTTTAGGAGAGCAGTCTGTCAGTAAAGAAACAGGTGTTATTTGTATTAAAAAATAACTTAGAATGAAAAAGATATGTGTTACTTTACTTGTTAATTGTAAAACGTAATCCGATTCCACAGCTTTAGTTACCTGTAATGCAATACACCCCACACCCATCTACTCAAGTGCATTATGGTTCAGATAAATCTTTAAAGGGACAGTTCACCCTAAAATTAAAATGTACATACTATCTATTTAACCACACATGCTTCCAAATCTTTATGCGTTTCTTTATTCTTTCTGAACACAAAAGGAGATGTTTTGATTGCTCAACGGTTGTAAGATTTCTTCATTCACACACATAATACTATGGGAAGCAATAGTTACTGGTTTCCTGCATTCTTCAGTAAATCTTTTGATTTCAACAGAAGAAACAAAGAAAGATAAACAGATTTGCAATAAGTAAAGGGTGAGTAAACAATGATAGACTTCTCAGTCTTGTGTGAACTTTCACTTTTAAAGCAGAGGAATCAAAGACGTGCATAAATGCATGCTTGAAGGATTTCATACAGCCAATAGTAGGACTGCACAATATTGGAAAAATCCTGCATTGCAGTATTTAGTTTCTCTATATTCTCTCACTCATTTCTCAATATTATTAATACAATCTCACCAGATGAATTGAATAGCTCTATTTGGATTCCTTCAGTAGTTTAGATTAATTTTGATGATTTTGTAGTGGTGACAATCATGCATAAAATATATTAAACAAATTCAAAGTATAAGCAAGCAAGTAAATAAATAAATAAGCAAGCAAAAAAGTAAGTAAGGGTTAGGATTAAAATCATGGATAAATACAATAGAGCAAAGTGAAACAAAGTGCTTTATGGTTTTCTGGGGAGTCTTAACAGTATTCAGATGCAGAAATTAAAATAATTAAATGATTAAATAAAATAAATCTTTATTAAAGTTACAAACTAATTATAAAATTAATTAATCAATTATAAAAGACGCTTCAATCCCAGTTTGTGGACTTAAATCAGGTTTATGTTGTACGTTAACATAACTGATGTCCATACAGCAGTGGATACAAACATGTGTCCTGTCACATTTGCCATGCAAAAATGTGTGCGCGCAAACTTTATAATGACATTGTGTGTGGATCATTATTGCAGAAAGGCTTGAATTAACTCCACAACAAATATATCAAATAACACTTAGGAAGGTTCTTACTGTAGTTCTGCTACATTCTTGTTTGTCACTGTGCTGTTTATCTACGTGAAGGCTACACGCATCAGAGCAATACAGAGCGATCACGCACGTGGGAACAGTGGGCGGGGATAACCAGCTCATTTGCATTAAAGGCACAGGCAAGAAGAACAGCTACAATGTTCTAACAGCTCTAATTTCTCATACTCAGAAATGTATAATAAATAATCTGATGGATATTTTAGCCTGAAACTTTACAGACACATTCTGGAGACACAAAAACTTATCTTAAATCTTGTAAAAGGGGTAAACTAGGTGTCCTTTAAAACACTGATGAAAAACGTTCACTCTATTATGGATAAACTTTTCAGTGACTCCACAAATCTCATGTGTTCTGAACTACTTCTGCACGACTATAATCGCAGCATATAAACCCAACATTGCATATCTTACGATGTCACTACGGTTACATTATTGCTGAAACCATATATTGTGTACTGTGCAGCCTTAGCCAAAAAGTCACGTCTTTCATTTGGTGTTTTCTTTAGTTTCCTGAGACGGGCAGGACTTCAGTGGAGTGAAAGAGTCGGAGGACAAGCACTTTCATTAGAGGAATACGTCCAGGATCTGTTGGATTTTGGGAGTTTTTGTTCTGGTGTTGGTTTGGAGAGGTGGTGGAGCTGTTTTAAAGACTGCGATGCATCGCTTAAGGACTTGTGCTGCTCGGCTGCGGCCGCTCACAGCCTCTCAGAACGCTGCTAGTTTCTCACAACACAGGCTGGCGGCGGTGCCTGGGGCCCGAAGGACGTTTCAGCCAATGAGGAGCTACACGGCCCCTGTTGCCGCCGAGCCTTTTCTCAATGGGACGAGCTCCAACTATTTGGAGGAGATGTATTACGCATGGCTGGAGGACCCCAAGAGCGTGCACAAGGTGAGACTATCAACCTGAAGAATTCCTTTTGTTATTTTCTATATCTATTATGATGCCTAAAATACAGTCAAAATTTAAAACTCGCTCACTCTGTTTCATGAGCCGCATAGTAATCTATGCTAGATCTAAAATTAAGTCAAATTTAAGTGTTTCTTCGATGCACTGTGATGCATATGTGGACCATTCGCTGACATCCCAAGTCTCCCGGTATTGTCTCAGTAGTCGATCATAACCGGTTGATACGTACTGACGTGATTTATCTCATATGTGCCATGTCGTGGTATAATAATATGGCGAGGGAGTAATTAAAACATTTAAAAAGCAGACAACTGTTCACAATTCACTGCTTGTGAGTTTGCTGGACAGTCTTTCACTGACACTGAAGTACAGCAACGCTTTCTGTTGAGCGTGTGAACATAGTGACCAATCATAGGTGTTTAAGTTCGCGTTCCTGTTGTCCTGCTCTTGTCTACTTGTGTGCATGTACTTGAGTTTTGTTTGATAGATTCAAAAAGAGTGTTTTCTTTAAGCAGGTAAAACTAAAGGTACAGATCATATATCTGAATATCATTAAAATTGTATTCTTGAGATGACAAAATTGTGTTCTTGTCAAAATATGTCAAATATAAAATCATGTATGAAAAGCATCACCAATGCACCGTGATGCACCAAGATATCAAATTGAACCGAATCGCTGACATGATAATCGCAACTGAACCGAACCGTGAGACCAGTGTGGCTTCACACATGGGCTGCACGATCAATCGTTAAAAGATTGCGATGAACTCTTTACATTGTTTTATATACATTGCTGAGCAACATGGACACAGTCAGTAGGGCTGCACGATTAATCGAAAAACGATCACGATCTCGTTTCGACCCTACACATGATCTTAATTCAGCTTTTCTAAGATTCAGCCAATTATGTATTCAAGGTCAGGAGAGAAGCAAGGCAGTCACACAAGTCTTCACAGCAACATGGACACCTTCAAATGGCATTAAAAGTGTCACATACTGTATTTATAAGGTATAATTCACCGAAAAATGTCATTTCTGTCTAAATGTAATGATGTATTCGTGGCCGCGAAATCACACATGAGCTGACCACGAGCTATTTGTTTACCGAGAACACGCGCGTGCACGCCAGTGACGCCTAGTGAACAGAACCTGCATAGGCTGTGAATAAACAGGTAATAAAGTTGTAAATAACGTTCAGTCATGAGCCGCACTCGAAAGTGAAAGTGAAGCCGGCGCGCACATGATTTAAAATTTAAATGATCATATCGCATTTTAAAGTTATGATTACGACAAGCATTTGACATGTTTTTCTTTCATAGTTAACACATAGTGTTGTGCATGAAAATAAATGTTTACTGTGTCAGTATAACTACCCTAGCCTATATAATGTTGAATATAATACAAGAAGGCATCTGATAGGCAAATGTCTCATTTTATCAGTGAAAACAAATGGTCTAATAATGTTGTCAATGACAAGCATACATCTCAAACATAATAATTCAACTTCAGAAGTATGAATATTTATATTCTAATGTCATAATTTTATTGTGAATTAACAAACAGGACATATTGAAAGTCTGTTCAAGTACACTATAATGACTATACAAAATTTAGCATTTTAAGCAACAGTAGACCTACACATATGCCTAACATTATTATTGTTGTTTTACCATATGTTTGAGAATTAACAATACTAATAGCCTACTAATATTAATCTTATTTTACATCTACAAAATCATGAGAAAATCATGATCTTGATTTTAAGCAAAAAAAAAAAATCATGATTCACATTTTTGCCAGAATCGTGCAGCCCTAACAGTCAGACTCCAAATGGTGTTGAAAGAGTCGGCACACTGTATTTATTAGGTATAATTTAGCCAAAAATATAGTTTCTGTCTTTATGTAATGACGTAATCGCATGTGAGCTAACCGTGAGCTGTGTGTTTAGAGGTTGTGCGCACATGAATGATGTCTACTTTAGTGAACAGAACCTGCATAGGCTGTGAAGAACAGGTCATGAAGTTGTAAATCATTGTTGTAATTACATCTATATTTGCATGTATGTTTTTTTTGATGGCAGCCATGACATGAGCACCGTTGGCAATGAAAGTAAAACTGAAAGCGTGCACATCATAATTGACCATATTGCATTTTAGAGTTATAATTATTACAAGCATACAGTTAAAGTCAGAATTATTAGCCCCCCTGAATTATTCGCCCCCCTGTTTATTTTTCCCCCAATTTCTGTTTAATGGAGAGCAGATTTTTTCAACACATTTCTAATCATAATAGTTTTAATAACTCATCTCTAATAACTGATTTATTTTCTCTTTGTCATGATGACAGTAAATAATATTAGACTAGATATTCTTCAAGACACTTCTATACAGCTTAAAGTGACATTTAAAGGCTTAACTAGGTTAATTAGGGTAACTAGGCAGGTTAGGGTAATTAGGCAAGTTATTGTATAACGATGTTTTGTTCAGTAGACTATCGAAAAAAAAAATATAGCTTAAAGGGGCTAATAATATTGACCTTAAAATGGTGTTTAAAAAATTGAAAACTGCTTTTATTCTAGCCGAAATAAAACAAATAAGACTTTCTCCAGAAGAAAAAATATTATCAGACATACTGTGAAAATTTCCTTGCTCTGTTAAACATCATTTGGGAAATATTTAAAAAGAAAAAAAATTCAAAGTGGGGGCGAATAATTCTGACTTCAACTGTATGTCTCCAACATTTATTAGATTTGCTAGGAATATTTATGAATGTCTCCAATAGACCTACAGAGCGGCATTAATGCGTCCTGAAGTAAAGTGAAACGGCTATAAACTCAAGCGAGGTAAAGTCATTTTATGCAGAACCATAGACCTTTATCTATAAAGTATAATTATGGAAACTGTGTTGATCTTAACTGAAAGCTACGTCGTGTTTGCTGGCCTCACGCATCACGCACCAGTCAGTCAGTCAGTCAGTCAGTCAGCATGTCACCTTAAAGGGTTAAACAAACAGAAAAGTTTGAGCTGTTATAATTCACTTACCTTTTAATATCTTTTGATGTGATTATAACCCGCTATAAAAAAAAAATGACTGAATGTTTTGAATGAGTAGCTGTAATGTAGCCATGGCAGGATGAATTTTGGTGTTGCCCCCCACCATAGAAGAATGAATGTAGCGGAAACCATGCATATGTTTGAGAAATAATAATAGCATACTCATATTAACCGTTATTTTACATCTACAGAATCGTGATCTTTATTTTAAGCAAAAAAACAATCGTGATTCTCATTTCATCCGGAGTTGTCCAGCCCTAGTTCACACCCCTCATGTGCTGGATTAATCAGTGCATGCTGTGCTGCTGGAACATTATTAGTCTGTGATCTTTCATCACTGTGCAATAACTCACTCCGTCTTCTTGAATGACTTTTTTATTGTTTTGGTCTTCAAGTTTATTTAGAGGTAAAGTGGATAATTGTTTCAGTGTTAAAGGAGACATTCTCCCAAAATTAAAACTCTGTCATCATGTGCTCACCCTCATGTTATAAACTTATTTTTTATTTTGAGCTACACAACAAAACAAATCTTTAAGGAATTGAGACCAAAAAAACTGTATTTTCTCAAGATTTTGTCATACACTTTAAGTCTTTGACTCATTTTTAAAAATGTATCACCAGGAAGAATTTTAAGTTATCACAAATTGGTCTGAGGGGTGTCACGGTGACGCAGTAGGTAGCAAGATCGCCTTACAGCAAGAAAGTTGCTAGTTCGAGCCTCAGCTGGGTCAGTTGGCATTTCTGTGTGGAGTTTGCATGTTCTCCTCGTGTTGATGTGGGGTTCTTCCGGGTGCCCCGGTTTCCCCCCACAAGTCCAAAGACATGTGGTATAGGTAAATTGGGTAAGCTAAATTGTCCGTAGTGTATGTGTGTGAATGAGTGTCTATAGGTGTTTCTACTGGCGACCCAGATTAATAAAGGGACTAAGCTGAAAAGAAAATGAGTGAATGAAATTGGTCGGAATTTTTAATTTTTTGTTTCTGTATCATGGACAGAGATGTATAAAGTACTAGAGACCCAGACTTAAGTAAAAGTACAAGTGCTCTATCAAAAAAGTGACTTGAGTAGAAGTTGAAGTGCTCTTTAAGCACAATACTTAAGTGGAAGTACTAAAGTATTCAACATTTTTTGTACTTAAGTATTGCAAATAGTTTATTTAAAAATTTACTACTCAAGTACTGAAAGTAAAAGTACAAGTATTGTGTTATGTAGGTATTTTTAAAAAAGCAGTCAAAAGACATATTGTTTTGTTTATTTTAAATATTTTTTTGGGGCACAGGATTAAGCAGAACAAAAAGATCCATGGTTTACGATTTATAATATATATATATATATGTATATATGATGGGTCAAAAACACCATTCAGCGTGACAGCCTTTATGATAGACAGTTAACGTTATGTGAACATTGGAGCATTATATGAATCGCGGGTAGCTAACGGTAGTTAACTTATCTAGCTCTTATGGATAGCTCAAACTGCTGTTTTGTGTATCATATTATCTTTAACTTGACATGTTTCTTCAAATCCGCCGGTAGAGTATGCACTTCATTCTATATGAACTGTCTTTCACTCCGACAAATGCAAACATTGGTTCTAAATAGGGTCACGGGTGGTCTTTTTCCTCATCGCCACTAACAGTTGAAAGTAAAGGAATTAAAAGTGAGATTTCTGGGTTTTCCATGTCTAAAACAAACTAAAGTGCTCTCAATGCAGGCAGGCAGCACTGTCTTCTTTGATCGTCTGATCAATGAATGATTGATTTGTAACATTTTTATAATTGTAACGAGTAACTATGCTACACACAAAAAATCTACTGGAGTAAAAGTATTAAGCTCATCGAAAATATGTACTGAAGTAAAAGTAGAAGTAGGAGAAAAAAACAATACTCCAGTAGAGTACAGATACAACCTTTTAGTACTTAAGTACAGTAGTGAAGTAGTTCTACTTCGTTACTATACATCTCTGATCATGGAGATATGAAGTTATTATTATGTAATATGGTTTTATCTACATGGATCTTGCCATGAAATAGCCATAAGTTGCCAAAGTGGCAATAGTTAAACAAACTCAAACCATTCTTTGACAAATTCAAGACAAAGTCGCATTCAATTTTTAGCAGTGAATAAGCTGATTCTGTTTACGTGACGAAAACTTTTAATTAATGTCTTCAGTTTACTTATTCTCACCATGAAATTATCTAAAGAAGCTAGTTAAACTCAACACATATCACTATAATAACATAAGCTGCACACGTTTCTGTAACCGCTATAATAACTAGATTTATTAAAAATAATTCTTCATATTAAATGTTTCCAAATTTATTTAGCAAAAGTTCAACAAAAGAGTACTATTAGTAATGCTTTACAATAAAGTCTCATTAGTAAATGTTAGTTAATGCATAACAATCAACAGTGAGAAATGAACACATTTATTAGTCACTAATTTTATTACTTATCAGCTGTTTAATGAAACAATTGCGACTTTTGATTATGAATTATTAAACATATCTAAGAAAGTGACATCACCTAAGATCAGTAAAAGCTTTTATAGTTTTCATTATGAGTTTAGTTAAATTAATTAGTTTTAGCAAATGGAGCCTTGTTGTAGTGTTAATGAAGAAAAAGCCTCTAAATATTCAGAGCATTTTTTATCAATTTATAAGCATTTCTATGGTCAGATTAACATGTGAAAATATTGGTGAACAACCACTGATATAAAACAATCTGAATATTATTAAATTACTCTGAGTACACTGAAAAAAAAGATTCAAAGATGATTCCTTGGATTTTTAGTTAAGTAAATTTAAACAATTTATTTGGGCTGAATTTGAAGTTGAACGTTACTCAATTTAATTTGTTTGTTTAAATTCAACCCATATAAATTGCAACAACTTTGCAGACATCATTTTTCAGTGTAATTATTGACTGTATTTTGAAGTGTCTTCACAAAAACAATATAATACATGTTCATTATTATCACAATAAGGGCTGCACGATATGGAAAACATTGCAATATTTTGTTTTTCAGCCGTATATATTAATATATTTCACCAGATGGATTGAATAACTACTCATGAAGAATTCAGAATGTTGGGGTGATGTAATAGGGGAGTGCATATGCATACATTATTATTAGTAAAATGTTTATGCGAAAAATCCAAATTAGAGAAAAAAAGCTTTAGGGGAGCGCGGGGCACAAAGTAACGCGGGGTTAAATGTAACACGGAGTTTTAAGGTATTTGCTCAGGGTTAATCATGGCATGCTTACGAGGTTTTCACCGCAGTGTCGGCAGACGTCTTCCTGCCAATTATTGAAAATTTTCGGCGAAATTTGGATGAGATACACAGGAGAATCCATTTTTGCAGCATAAAAGTATTTTTTATTACATTCGATATTTTTTATTTTGAAAAAAATCGGTGAAAGTATGTACGTAAAATCTTATATTGTTGTGATCACCGTCTTCTAGGCTAAAAGATGAAATCATTTTGAAAGATGTATAAAACACACAGTGACTGCTAGCCAGCTTTGAGTAAAACATGACACAGCGGGGCTAGTTGTAACAGGGTGTTACAATTAAGCCACACACTGTTGGACACCAACTAAACTAACAAAATATTTTTTTGAATTTTGAGTGTAATGTTGAGAACTTTTTAAATAAAAATGTTTTTTAATAGAAAATATTTTTTTTTTATAGAAATTTTTTTTTTATTGCTAATAATGCAAATAAACACATTGCATAATAATGAATAAATGGATAATAATGCAAATAGATTCCAATGTGTTTATCCAATAAACAAAAAAATAAATAAACATACTGTGCTATGTAGAATAAAAAAGAAATGAGCCAATTACTGAGGAAATACAGCTACTATTTAAAGTAAACTGAATTTAAATTAATTGTGTGAAATCTGCCTTTATAAGCATGTGTTACAACTAACCCCCTGTCTGTTACAACTTGCCCCGCATACGGGGTAAGTTGTAACATTTCACTCCCCGCGCTTTTGGCAATATTGTAAAGAAACGATGGACATGCAGATTGTGCTAATTTGTAGGAGAGGCTTTTATTTTATCTGTATAAAAATATCATTTGTCTAACTCTATTACTTTTGGTCGATAATTGGTCAAAACAAAAAGTGTTACTTTGTACCCCGCGCTCCCCTATATTTGTCTGCTATTTATTTAAAATGTATTTAATTTATATATTTATTAAATATTTAAAAATGGATTAATTTAAATTGTGTTTATTTAATCTTTGCTTAAGCTTGTTCTTTAGTTTGTGCCTGAATGCTTGAACTTACCTGATCTAACCAAAAAGCTAATTCCAAACTTTAATCCACAATGGTTAAACTTTGCCAATAATCTACAAACTCCTGGTCAACAATAATCCATACTTGACCTTGCAGATCCATTGCAGCCCTAATCACTATATATTTTATTATTGACTATCTCCACATGTCTTTTCAGAATAAGTGTTTGTTAAAGCGGGCAGATTTATTTGTACTGTAAACCACACAGGCACATCACTGATCTCCAAGGTTATGCTTGAGGACGTCCAGGTTTCGTAATGTGACTTTTTGCCCTCGCAGGCAGTAATCTTAGCTTCGCAGGACTGTTACATAAGACGTTTCCTTTCCATGTCACATCACATGCCCTTGTGTGACTCTCAAAGCAGAACTAAAGGTTTTCTGGGAAATTGTGCTGAATGTGCTGTATCATAATCAAACACACCAGTCAAGTGCAGCGGTCAAATCTGCTGGTGTGACGCTTTCACTTCTTTAGCTTTTCAGTTGCCCACATTTAGATGCATTTATACCAGTAATGTCTCTTCATTCATAGTTTACACATGAGCCGGTGTGTAAAAAGCAAGCATGTGGTTCTTTATATATGAAGGTCAAAGTCAGCTGTATTGTCATTGTTCTGTCACATGTACTGAGACGCAGAGATTGTTACTCTCAGATCCTGAGAGATTAAAGATAACAAAAACTGCCTGTCTGTCTGTCTGTCTGTCTGTCTGTTCGTCTATCCATTTATCCATCTTTGTATGTATCTGTGTGTGCTTAACTTCAAATCTATCTGTCTACTTTTACTCATTTGTCTGTTATTCATTTTGTCTGTTTGTCTATCTATTTATCTATCTGTCTATCCATCTGTCCATCCACCATCCATCTATCGTCAGTCCCTCCTTCAATCTTTCTGTATGTCTCACCCTCTGTATGTTTGTCCGTCTGTCCATCCATCTATCTATCCATCCATCTCTTTATTTGTCTATCTGTCTGTCTCGCTAACTATCTGTCTGTCTGTTCGTCTATCCATATATCCATCTGTTTGTCTGTCTGTCTGTCTGTCTTTATGCATCTTTGGGTGTGTAGAACATCAAATCTGTCACATCTGTGTGTCAACAGATGTGCATTGATTAAATTGTTGTGAAAACTATGAAGAAGGTGCACAATCCAGGCTTCCCTCCTGCTTCAAACGCTCCATCATCATTCCCATACCAAAGAAACCCAAACTCACAGGACTAAATGACTACAGACCGGTGGCGCTGACATCTGTGGTCATGAAGTCTTTTGAAAAACTGGTGCTGGTCCACCTGAAGGACATCACTGAACCCTCACTGGACTCTCTTCAGTTTGCTTACAGAGCAAACAGGTCTGTGGAAGATGCAGTCAATGTGGGACTGCATTATGTTCTGCAACACTAGACAGACCGGGGACCTATGTGAGGATCTTGTTTGTTGACTTCAGCTCGGCTTTTAACACTATCATCCCAAAACTTCTCCTGCCCAAATTAACTCAGCTCTCCGTGCCCACCTCTGTCTGTCAGTGGATCAACAGCTTCCTAACGGACAGGCAGCAGCTGGTGAAGCTGGGAAAATTCTCATCCAGTACCCGCACAATCAGCACCCAAGGGGTGTGTCCTCTCCCCACTGCTCTTCTCCCTGTAAACGAATGACTGCACTTCAAAAGACTCCTCTGTCAAGCTCCTGAAATTTGCAGACGACACCACATTTATCGGCCTCATTCAGGAAGGTGACGACTGACGAGTCTGCTTACAGACAGGAGGTTAAGGAGCTGGCTGTCTGGTGCAGTCACAACAACCTGGAGCTCAACACGCTCAAAACAGTGGAGATGATAGTGGACTTCAGGAGAAACCCCCCCTGCTCTCCCCCCACTGAGCATCATGGACAGCATTGTGGCAGCAGTGGAGTCATTCAGGTTCCTGGGCACCACCATCTCTCAGGACCTGAAGTGGGACACTCACATTGACTCCATTGTCAAAAAAGCTCAACAGAGGCTGTACTTTCTTCGTCAGCTGAGGAAGTTCAACCTCCTAAAGGAGCTGCTGAAACAGTTCTACACCTCCATCATTGAATCAGTCATCTGCACATCAATAACTGTCTGGTTTAGCTCAGCTACCAAATCAGACCTCCGAAGACTACGTCGAATAGTTCGGACTGCTGAGCGAATCATTGGTACAACCCTCCCTACTCTCCAAGAACTGGACTTATCCAGAGCGAGCTGAAGGGCTGCCAAAATCACTCTGGACCCCTCACACCCAGCACACTGCCTGTTTGAACTGTTACCTTCTGGTCGACGCTACAGAGCACTGCGCACCAGAACAGCCCGACACAGAAACAGTTTCTTCCCTCAGGCAATCCATCTCATGAACACTTGATGATAATAATTGTGAACCAACATCACTACCTGCTATACACTTTTATACACACATACACTTATTTAACAACACACTTTACATGCCAATTTGCACATAACAGCTGCACATATAACGCTGTATATATTAATATAGCTGTACACACACTTGTCAATTTGTATATTTGCATTCACTTTTTTTTTTAAATATATTCATTGTCTGTTTTTAGTCCTGTCTCTGTAATTCTGTTGCACTGTAGAAGCTCTGTCACCAAAACAAATTCCTCGTATGTGTGAGTATACCTGGCAATAAAGCTCTTTCTGATTCTGATTCTGATGTGTCCTGCTGTGAGACAATACGACACACACTCCCTGAATTTAACACACTGAGCTCTTTATCTCCTCAAAGCAGGAAAGCCTATTAGACGTTTACCAGGTCAGTCCGAGCTCCAGTGTGACTTCACTGTCACTGAATCACAGTGACCTCATAGGAAGTCCTCATGTGCTCTATAGCTGCTCCTGTTTTGAGTGCTTTTGTAGCAGGTTATGTTGTTACACCTGATTATAAATCATTCATTTGTTCATTTTCTTTATTTATTATTTCATTTATTGACACCCATACGCTCTCACATTCACAAACACACACACACACACACACACACACACACACACACACACACACACACACACACACACACACACACACACACACACACACTCACTCATACACTACGGCCAGTTTAGTTGATCAATTCCCCTATAGCGCATGTGTTTGGACTGTAGGGGAAACCGGAGCACCCGGAGGAAACCCACGCCAACACGGGGAGAACATGCAAACTCCACACAGAAACACCAACTGACCCAGCCGGGACTCGAACCAGCGACCTTCTTGATGTGAGGCGATTGTGCTACCCACTGAGCCCACCATGACGCATTATAAATCATTATTTCTTTATTTTATTATTAAATTATTATTTAAACTTTATTCTGAAGCATGGTTACGCGCATTTGTGAGGCTAAGAGTCATAGTAGACGCACGTTTTCTGACACAGGCAAGAGATACAAATTTCGGGCATCTGATGTTAAATTAGCTGTTTAGTTGTTCCTTGCATGTTTAGATGACTGACAGTTGAGAAAATATTCCATGTAGTGTTATATTTGACCACTCGTTCAAGTTATTAATCAGTTAAATTAAGTTTTTTTTGAGTAATGTTAATGAGTGAAGGGTGTATCGTGTGAAATGGCAACCCACAGATGTGCGTCATTGCCTATGTTTTGATTAAATACATCATTGTTGGCTAGATATACTTTCATAAATAGATAGATGTGCATTTATAAATAATATATAGATGTGTGTAGATTTGTTATATTATTTGTAAAATAAATTATTGTTTAATTAAATGTAAGGATGAACATAGACATGAACGAGGTGCTTTTCAGAACATCGAAATACAGTCAGAACAGTTAGAAATAAGCTATTAGTTATGCAATTAATCTAAATAATAATGTTGATTTCTCAAGTGGTCAAACAGAAAAGCATTTGTCCTAATCCTGCTTCAGAATGTGCCTTTTTTTGCCTTCAGCTATGTTCAAACATTAAACACAAGTTACCCTTATCTTTAATAAATAAAAATGGACCAATTTTCAATATTTAGCTAAAAAATGAAAATAAAGTGAATAAAATAAAAAAAAAAACCTGTGAATTGTTTTTGTTTGTTTTGACCTATTGCTTTCGTGCAGTAGATAAATAACAGAGCATTTGTTTTTAGTAAATTTAATTTTAAGCTATTTCCATCTTGCAGGAGTCCTGTGAGAAAAAAATTACTCAATTATTTTAAGGTAAGTGGTGGGAAACAATTTATATGGGCTGAATTTAAACAAACAAATTAAGTTGAAACATTACTAAATTTCATTTTTTCGTTTAAATTTAGGCAAGGCATGTTTATTTCTATAGCACATTTCATACACAGTGGCAATTCAAAGTGCTTTACATAAACAAGAATAAAGGAGACCAGTATAAATAAAATAGAAACAAATAATAAAACAGATGAAACCGCGTAGAGACAGTTTTTCCATATTCCAAAATAACATTGTTCATAAAGAGGAATAAAAGGAAATAAATACAAATGTAAAAACAAATATAAAAACAAATAATATAAAAACAGATAAAAATGTGTTAAAACAGGTTTTAAAGGACTGACAAAAGAAAAGAAAAACTCAATAGTGCGATTTGTCGGACGTAGCACAGTGCTCATTCAGTAAAGGCACAGCTAAACAGATGTGTTTTCAGTCTTGATGTGAATGTGCCTAATGTTGGAGCACATCTGATCATTTTTGGAAGCTGATTCCAGCAGCAGGGGGCGCTGTTAGTAGCTGAAAGCCGATTCACCCTGCTTTGACTGAACCCTTGGAATTTCTAGTTTATATGATCCTAAAGGCCTAAGTGATCTGTTAGGTTTGTATTCAGTGAGCATATCTGTAATGTGTTGAGCTTCTAGGCCATTTAGTGATTTATAGACAAGTAGTAATACTTTAAAATCTATTCTGAATGTAACTGGGAGCCAGTGTAGAGACCTGAGGACAGGTGTGATGTGCTCTGATTTCCTGCTTCTGGTCAGAATCCTGGCCGCAGCGTTCTGGATGAGCTGCAACTGTCTGACTGTGTTTTTGGGAAGGCCTGTGAGGAGGCCGTTACAGTAATCCACCCTGCTGCTGATAAAAGCATCAACAAGTTTCTCTAAGTCTGCACTGGAAACAAAGCATCTGATTCCTGCAATGTTTTTGAGATGATAGTATGCTGATTTACTCACTGCTTCAGTGTTTCCTCTAGGATTTTTTCCAGCTGTGGCGGCAGGACTTTTTTTTTTACACAGATCTGCCAACTATTTCAAAGACAAATATTACACGCAGTATTACAAGTCAAGATAGCATTCATGTAATACGAGCATGCGAGTCTCTTTGCTTGCGCACCGATTTCCTTTGTTCGAGCACAGAACTTCTTGCACGCACTTAAATTGACACGTTCAAGTGCAGATCTTCTCGTGCGCTCTCCAGTAAGCGCTGCTGAAGCGCGATTTAGTGCGTTTTTGTGCGTTTTCCGACATTAACGCGTCCTGAAGTAAAGTGAAACGGCATTAAACTCCAGCAAGATAAAGTCATTGTATGCAGAGCCATTGACCTTTATCAATAAAGTATACTTATGGAAACTGTGTTCATCTTAACTGAAAGCTACGCTGTGTTTGCTGGACTCACGCACCTGTCAGTCAGTCTGTCAGAGAGTCAGTCAGCATGTCACCTTGAACAAAAAGCGCACAGCACTACTACGGTTACAGAAAAGTTTGCGCGGTTTACCTCTAATATGTTTTGGTGCGATTATAATCCGCACACGACTAAATGTTTTAAATAGCTAAGAAGCTGTAATGTAGCCGTGGCGGGATGAATTTTGGCGTGGCGGCCCGCCACGGATGAATGAATGTAGCGGAAACCTTGTGCTTTGACATGACTACTGAAACTCAGATCTGACTCCAGAGTCACACCTAGATTCTTGACCTTATTTTTTGTTGTTTGACCTTTAGAGCCAAGGTACGCATTCACCTCGAGAACCTCATCTCTGTTCCCAAATGCAATGAATTCAGTTTTCTCTTTGTTTAACTGCAGAAAGTTTTGGCACATCCAACTGTTCATTTCATCAGTGCATTGGCAGAGGGTGTCAATAGGGCTGTAGTCATTAGGCAGTAAGGCTAAGTATATCTGAGTGTCATCAGCATAGCTGTGGTAGGAGATTTGGTTCTTTCTCATTATTTGGCTCAGAGGGAGCATATAAAGGTTAAATAGGAGAGGTGCCAGAATCGAGCCTTGTGGGACTCCACATGTCATGGGTGTCCACCTTGACCTATGGTCACCTAAACTGACATAGTAACCTCTCCCTTCAAGATAAGATCTGAACCATTTGAGGACCGTCCCAGACAGCCCAACCCAGTTTTCCAGCCTATCCAGAAGTATGCTGTGATCGACAGTGTCAAATGCAGCACTGAGATCGAGCAATACCAGCACTGTCAGTTTGCCTGAATCTGTATTTAGCCAATATAAATTGTTTGCAACCCCCTTAAAACTAAATTGAGTAAATCAGTTGAATCATTTTTAAGTGTATTCTCGAACAACACACACATACAGACAGACATCTTGTTGTCAAGTCACCTTTAATTGTTTCTTGCACACATAACAACCTACTTATTTTCTTTGCTCTGTTTTTTTATTCCTCAACAGTCGTGGGACATCTTCTTCCGTAACGCTAATGCCGGCGTAGCTCCAGGCTCTGCCTACCAAAGTGTTCCTTCATTGGGACTCTCAGGGCTCTCTGAGGCGCAGGCGCTGATTGGAGCACAGCCCAATGTGGAGAAACTAGTGGAGGACCACCTGGCTGTGCAGTCCCTCATCAGAGCATATCAGGTATGAAGACGGATCATGGAGATGTTTAGCTGCTGCTGCTGTTTCAGTATTTCAGTATTTATCTGATCAATTAAATGCAGCCTTTAAGCAGAAGAGCTCTTATTGATTTTCTGATCTTCAATTTTACAGTAGTGTGTGTATATATAGTGTGTACGGAAAGTATTTAGACCCTCTTAAATTCTTCACTCTCTGTTATATTGCAGCCATTTGCTTAAGTTAGCACCCCATAATCACAGAAAAACACAGAATTGTGGACATTTTTGCAGATTTATTAAAAAACCCTGAAATATCACATGGCCCTAAGTATTCAGACCCTTTGCTCTGTATTTAGCACAAGCCCCCTTTTCATTTAATACAGCCTTGAGTCTTTTTGGGAAAGATGCAATAAGTTTTTCACAGCTGGATTTGTGGATCCTCTTCCCTTCCTCCTTGCAGATCCTCTCCAGTTCTGTCAGGTTGGATGGTAAACGTTGGTGGACAGAGATGCTCAATTGGGTGTAAGTCAGGGCTCTGGCTGGTCCATTCAAGAACAGAGTTTTTGTAATGCCAGTCCTTCATTCATAAGTATTTTGGCATAACTCTAGACATTTATTTAAAATTTGATAGTCATGTTAAAAATATAAATAAGAAGGTTAAGCCAAGTCTAAACTGTTTTCGTTTTATTAGAAGATTTTTAACATATCAAACTGCAAAATTATATATGCACACAATGATATTCTCTCACTTGCCGTATTGCATTACATCATGGTCACAAGCCATTAATCATTGTGATGTTTTATGTAAACATAACCTTTTTAGTTTTGATAGTTTTATTAAATTTAATTATCTTAAATTGCCTTTTAAATGTTTAAATAATCATGTTCCATGTTTTCTGATCTAATCAGTCGGCATCAAACGTCTCATAGAGTCACACGAGCAGCTGCTAATGGTGACTGTCTAGTGCCAAAGTGTAAGACCTCATTTGGTCAATCTGTTTTCTCTGTAAAGGGAGCCAAACTGTGGAATGATTTACCTGTTAGCCTAAAAATAGAAAGTAAGATAAATATTTTTAGTAGTGTTCTTAAAAAGTGGTTAAAAAAAACAGTAGTGTTTGCACAAATAGTCTACTATTAATTTGTTTGATCGTGCCACCTTTGCTTTTGCCTTCAGTAATTTTATGTAAAGAATTATAATGTTGTGTGTATGTATTTATTGTATTTTCATTTTGTCAATTTGTCAAGCCTCCTGTGAACAGGTGTTGAGAATTAGCATGTTTGCTAAAACACTTGGAATTAATTAATTTGGTATTAAATGTATAACCAAAATACATTTGGTTGTCCAGTGTAATTGTGATGTCCATGTCAAATAAATAAATGTTAAAAAAATATATAATTATTTTCGCTTTCTCATTTTCTCTGACATGCATTGTAAGCTGTTAGGTCTTATATAGACAGGTGTGTGTGGCTTTCCTATTCAAGTCCAGTCAGTATAATCAAACACAACTGCACTCAAGTGAAGGTGTAGAACCATGTCAAGGATGATCAGAAGAAATGGACAGCACCTGAGTTCAATATACGAGTGTCGCAGCAAAGGGTCTGAATACTTGGGCCCATGTGATATTTCAGTTTTTATAATTTTTTTTGTAATCTGCAAAAATGTCAACGATTCTGTGTTTTTCTGTCAGTATGGGGTGCTGTGTGGACATTAATGAGGAAAACAAATGAACTTGATGATTTTATTAAATGGCTGCAATACAGGGAGTGCAGAATTATTAGGCAAGTTGTATTTTTGAGGATTAATTTTATTATTGAACAACAACCATGTTCTCAATGAACCCAAAAAACTCATTAATATCAAAGCTGGTATCTGTGTGTGCAGGTGACTATTACTGTGCAGAATTATTAGGCAACTTAACAAAAAACAAATATATCCCCATTTCAATGATTTATGTTCACCAGTGAAACCAATATAACATCTCAACATTCACAAATATACATTTCTGACATTCAAAAACAAAACAAAAACAAATCAGTGAGCAATATAGCCACCTTTCTTTGCAAGGACACTCAAAAGCCTGCCATCCATGGATTCTGTCAGTGTTTTGATCTGTTCACCATCAACATTGCGTGCAGCAGCAACCACAGCCTCCCAGACACTGTTCAGAGAGGTGTACTGTTTTCCCTCCTTGTAAATCTCACATTTGATGATGGACCACAGGTTCTCTATGGGGTTCAGCTCAGGTGAACAAGGAGGCCATGTCATTAGTTTTTCTTCTTTTAGACCCTTTCTTGCCAGCCACGCTGTGGAGTACTTGGACGCGTGTGATGGAGCATTGTCCTGCATGAAGATCATGTTTTTCTTGAAGGATGCAGACTTCTTCCTGTACCACTGCTTGAAGGTGTCTTCCAGAAACTGGCAGTAGGACTGGGAGTTGAGCTTGACTCCATCCTCAACCCGAAAAGGCCCCACAAGCTCATCTTTGATGATACCAGCCCAAACCAGTACTCCACCTTCACCTTGCTGGCGTCTGAGTTGGACTGGAGCTCTCTGCCCTTTACCGATCCAGCCACGGGCCCATCAAGACTCACTCTCATTTCATCAGTCCATAAAACCTTAGAAAAATCAGTCTTGAGATATTTCTTGGCCCAGTCTTGACGTTTCAGCTTGTGTGTCTTGTTCAGTGGTGGTGGTTTTTCAGCCTTTCTTACCTTGGCCATGTCTCTGAGTATTGCACACCTTGTGCTTTTGGGCACTCCAGTGATGTTGCAGCTCTGAAATATGGCAAAACTGGTGGCAAGTGGCATCTTGGCAGCTGCACGCTTGACTTTTCTCAGTTCATGGGCAGTTTATTTTGTGCCTTGGTTTTTCCAGACGCTTCTTGCGACCCTGTTGACTATTTTGAATGAAACGCTTGATTGTTGGATGATCACGCTTCAGAAGCTTGGTAATTTTAAGAGTGCTGCATCCCTCTGCAAGATATCTCACTATTTTTGACTTTTCGGAGCCTGTCAAGTCCTTCTTTTGACCCGTTTTGCCAAAGGAAAGGAAGTTGCCTAATAATTCTGCACACCTGATATAGGGTGTTGATGTCATTAGACCACACCCCTTCTCATTACAGAGATGCACATCACCTAATATGCTTAATTGGTAGTAGGCTTTCGAGCCAATACAGCTTGGAGTAAGACAACATGCATAAAGAGGATGATGTGCTCAAAATACTCATTTGCCTAATAATTCTGCACTGCCTGTATGTATATATAGATATAGATATAGATATAGATATATATACACACACACAAACAACCCCAAATCAGAAGGAGTTGGGACAGCCTTTAGAGTTGAGTCTGCGTGTAAGTGCTGTTGCTTGTCCACAGGTCAGAGGTCATCATATTGCCAAACTCAACCCTTTGCGCATCAGTTGTGTAAATTTTGACAATGCCCCGATTACTGTGGGGCTCCATCAGTCTGGTGAGAACTGCTTGTGTTGTTGAGCGTAGGGATGGGCGATGTTTAAAATTAGATCACAATATTTTCTGCTATTTGTTGCAATAATTCATAATAATTAAGTAATAAAAATTCAATATTAATTCTTAAGTTTCCCCTGAGAGACAAAAACTGTCCTGTATCTTTGGAGAAAATATTTCTTTTCATATTTTTTTTATTTTTATATATAAAATATACAGTTGAAGTCAGAATTATTCGCCCCCCTTTGAATTTTTTCTTTTTTAAATATTTCCCAAATGATGTTTAACAGAGCAAGGAAATTTTCACAGTATGTCTGATAATATTTTTTCTTCTGGAGAAAGTCTTATTTGCTTTATTTCGGCTAGAATAAAAGCAGTTTTTACTGCTTGCCTAATAACTTGCCAAATTACCCTAATTAACCTAGTTAAGCCTTTAAATGTCACTTTAAGCTGTATAGAAGTGTCTTGAAGAATATCTAGTCTAATATTATTTACTGTCATCATGACAAAGAGAAAATAAATCAGTTATTAGAGATGAGTTATTAAAACTATTATGATTAGAAATGTGTTGAAAAAATGTTCTCTCCGTTAAACAGAAATTGTGGAAAAAAATAAACAGGGGGCTGATAATTCAGACTTCAACTGCATATAAAAAGAAAAGGTCTCCTGGATTCCAGCTATATAAAGCAGCTAGTAAAGCTTTTCAGGGTCTTATAAAATACACAAGCTGATGTATAATAATAATAATAATAATAATAATAATAATAATAACAGGTTAGAAATAAACTTTGCAGGACAGTGGACAGAGTTGAAGACTTCGAGCATACATTAAAATGTTATTTCTATTTCATTCATGTCTTCTATCACTGCAGAGCAAAGGTAATAAAGATGACAGAAACTGATAAACGGATCAAACATGAACACAATAAACAAACTGTCATGGCAGAATTTGGATCATTTCAGTTCTTCAAGCCATCCTGGGTATTTAATAAGCATAACGTATATTTATAATGCGCTGATAATTGACTATCACTGTGATAAGAAACCACATCTAGTCAGAAAAGGAGTCATTTCAAACACCACTGATGTTATGAAGTGAATTCAAAGTAAATCTGTTTGTAAACAGACTCATAAACACAAAACTGTATATCACACGTGCTACTGTAATAAAACATAGCACAGACCAATCGTAGGTTTTATCGTTATTATTATTCAATCATTTTCCTTCGGCATAGTTCCTTATTCATCCTTATTCAGAGCGGAATGAAACGCCAACTATTCCAGCATATGTTTTACACAGCGAATGCAGCCGCAACCCAGTACTTGGAAACACCCATACACACTCATTCACACACACACACACACACACACACACACACACACACACACACACACACACACACACACACACACACATACACTGTGGCCAGTTTAGTTAATTAATTCCCCTATAGTGCATGTGTTTGGACTGTGGGGGAAACCGGAGCAACCCACGCCAACACGGGGAGAACATGCAAACACCAACTGACCCATCTGGGACTCAAACCAGCGACCTTCTTGCTGTGAGGTGACAGTGCTAACCACTTTGCCACCATGCCGCCTCATTATTATTATGATAATAGGGAGAATTTTTACTGCTATATTGCATTATCATTCATCAGATATCTAGGCTATTTATTTATAATAAAATATATATTTCAGTTTTTATATTAATTTCAGTAATATTATTGAGTACTATGCAAATGATTAGATGATTTATGTACAGTAGAGCTTGTGAAGTAATATATTCAGTATTTTAGTAGATATATCAGAAACTTGCTTTGTTTACAAAAATTGGATTTGCATTGTAAACCTTAAGTTAAAAAGGGTATTATTCTTTATTTCATGTTTTAAGTTTTTAGGTACTGTATCCTCAAATATATTCCACATAAATCTGGAGATTTTGTACTAAATTCTTTGTATAAATGGCAATAAATGCCCACAGATTTGTCTGGCCTGTATATCGCCCATCCCTAGTTGTGTGTGAGTGCGAGTGTGTTTTTCATTCAGTGTGTTAACATTGCTTGTGTGTGTGTTTCTCTGTTTTTCTGTGCTCTCTCTGCTGGTTTTCACGCTCTCTCTCACCTCCTCATCTGTCTGTTTGTTGGGTTATTATCCTCCTTTCTCCCCTTCTTCAATCTGTCGCTCTTGTTGCTGGACCTCCTGCAGATTCGCGGACACCACGTAGCGCAGCTGGATCCTCTGGGGATTTTGGATGCAGATCTCGATTCGTGCGTCCCGGCTGATATAATAACGTCCTCTGATAAACTCGGTGAGGTTTTGATTTCAGGCATTGGAGTGATTTGAATCTGGCTAATTGTTTTTGTGCCACTGTTCATGTCCTCCATGCTTACCTGGAGCATGCATGTAGAGGTGTTTTACTGTAGATATTTGCAGTGGGTAAAGTTAAAACAGTCAGCGGTGAGTGGTGTTTGTGTGCAAATTTGTGTTTCAAATTATGTTTACATTAATTACAAACATTACCTGGGAATGTGTGATATTGGCCTTGTTCTAAAAGTAACTACCAATCTTCTGTTCATTATATATTATAATCATTATATACAGTTGAAGTCAGAATTATTAGCCCCCCTTTGATTTTTTAAAATATTTCCCAAATGATGTTTAACAGATTCAGGAATTTTTCATAGTATTTCTGATAATATTTTTTCTTCTGGAGAAAGTCTTATTTGTTTTATTTCGGCTAAAATAAAAGCATTTTTTTACTTTTTAAAAGCCATTTTAAGGTCAATATTATTAGCCCCTTTAAGCTAAATATTTGTTTCGATAGTCTACAGAACAAACCATCGATATGCAATAACTTACCTAATTACCCTAACCTGTCTAATTTACTTAATTAACCTAGTTTAGTCTTTAAATTGCCCTTTAAGCTGAATAGTGTCTTGATAAATATCTAGTAAAATATTATTTACTGTCATCATGACAAAGATAAAATAAATCAGTTATTAAAACTATTATGATTAGAAATGTTAAAAAAAAACTGCTCTCTGTTGAACAAAAATTGGGAGAAAAAATAAACAGGGGGGCTAATAATTCAGACTTCAACTGTATATATAATTATTTATTGTTTATGTATGCGTACATTACAGATCAGATTTTTATTATATATATTGTTCATTATAATTTAAGCAAAAAAATTATATATGAATTTAGTATAATAAATATAAAAAAATGGTTATATCATGGTTATATAAAATTAAATAAATCTTGCATATATATATATATATATATATATATATATATATATATATATATATATATATATATATATATATATATATATATATATATATATATATATATATATATGTGTGTGTGTGTGTGTGTTTATGTAAAGTTTATATATATATATATGTGTGTGTGTGTGTTTATGTAAAGTTTATATATATATATATATATATATATATATATATATATATATATATATATATATATATATATATATATATATATATATATATATATGTGTGTGTGTGTGTGTTTATGTAAAGTTTATATATATATATATATATTCCTCGATTTTGTAAAAAATAAAATCGTCTTAAAACGTAAATTCGAATTAATCGAAAAAATCGAAAAAACCGCCCAGCCCTACTTGCATATATATATATGTGTGTGTGTGTGTGTGAATTTTAAATATACATTTATTATATATGTAATATAATTTTAGTAAAGATTGTATATAGGGTTGGGCGATGTTGACCAATTTAGCATTGTACGATGTCTAATGTGAAACATCGCGATGGACAATTCATAGGTGGAGGTGAATTAATTATTTATGAATTATTAATTAACTCATAACGAGTTCATTATTTGTAGCCTACCGTTTCAACTACAGTACCTGACCTGCATGGTCTTTGTTTTACCCATAACCATATCATAAATAAATAAAGAAAAGTTACACACAAATTACCACCTGTCAATCACTTTTTCCGCAGGACTCTGGCATGAGTAGGCAGAGTGATCTGTGTCAGTATAATGGCATCGACAAGCTTGGTTGGTAAAATGGTGCTCAACCGCCGTGTCTGAGGGTTTCGCTAAAATTACTAAGTTTAAGCATGAAAGCGAAAGATTGAAGCACTGTACTGATGCTGTGACGCGTTACCTGATTTCTTCAAAAGACAGAAAAGTCATTAGATAGAGACAAGATTATTTAAATATCACGTTTAACAGCTAGTGAGACTCCATCTAGCGATACATCCTTGTTAAACTGTCCGACTTACACTGTTCTCTGGAGCTCAGACAAGCGCATGACAGTGTGTGTTTGTATGTGGCTGTGTCTGTGTGTGTCTGTGTGTGTGTGTGTGTGTGTGTGTGTGTGTGTGTGTGTGTGTGTGTGTGTGTGTGTGTGTGTGTGTTTTTGCATATTTTGCATATTACTGACGTCATCGCGTTCTACCATTTCTGTTTGTTTAACAGCCTATGGTAAATAAATGGGGTATTTTATATTCGCACTATGCTTTATGTAAGCTTGTCAATTTAACTAAATGTATTGCTGTTTGAATACAGTATATCATTATAGATAAGTAGGGAATTTGCAGTAATCTCTCAGACGCAATATACTCAGACAAGTTCTGAAACTTTCCCTTAAAACATCTCTGATTGTGCAACAAGAATAAACGGTCAAATTAAATTGTTAAAATAAAGGAGAAGCAGATCGGGTTGACTGTACAAGAGAACTACCTTCAAACTGCCACCTGTTCTAAATCATTTGCCGTCGGTACGCAGAGAGGTGCTCTGCTCTCAGGCTGCAGGGGAGGCTCGTTGAGAAGAGTAGGGACGGTACAGTAATGGACAAACGACAGTATATAAAAATCGCCAGTAACACACAAAAAAGTCGCTAGATTTGTCGCTAGTCGCTTTTTTGAAAATGTGTCGCTAAGTTGGCAACACTGGCGCAAACTGAAGAGCGGGGAGCGGGAGGAGTGAGAGGTTTAGGGAGATGGGGGCGCGCGAACTGTAGCGCGCGACCGTCACCGGAAGAGCACAAGCGCCAAGTTTCAGCCCGGACTGTACCAAAATGCTGAGGAGCGGGGGGCGGGGGAATTCCGGGAGTTTACCGGGAGACAGACCAATACGGGAGACGGGTCTGAAATACGAGAGACTCCCGGGAAAAACGGGAGTGTTGGCAGGTATGGCGATGCCGGCTCAGCATCTTGATGTCTATCGGCCATCGGCGATGGACAATGGCATTGTCTATCGGCCCAACCCTAATTGTATATGAATTTAATAAAATAAATAATTGGCATTTGTATACATTAAATAAATAAATGTGTATATATTTATAAATATATAATATTTATTTATTGTTTGTTTAAATTATAAATAGTTATTTATTACATCTATTGTTTAATATAATTAAAGTAAAAAAAAAATTATAAATTTAATATAATAGATTTTTAAATTTACATTCATATATCAACCTTAAATAAATTTATTATATAATATTTATTATATATAATATAATAAATATTATTTATGGATTTTGTATACAATTATAAATAATATTTATTTTAGTTTGCACCCTGTCTGCACACATACAGGCCTCTGGCTTTGCCCACTGTAAATGTTGTTTCCTCATTTTCTGTTGTATGTCACTGTAGACATCAGTAGTGTTGATCAGTGTAGCGCTCGCCTCATCTAGTGTGATGTTGTAGTTCCTCTTTCTCTCTGCAGATTTTCTCTTTCATGTCCTCCCATGTTGACTCTTATATTGCACTGGTAATTCATAGGCTGTTGTTTGCTTCTCTGTGTGCAGTGATTGGCACTTGCTTTATTTCTCATTGCATTGTGCACATACTGTGTTTTTTTGCATGTACACACATTCAGCAGATATGATTGGAAACCTTTATTAGAGATGAGCCACAGTGACACATTTAGCATGCCGAGGAAGATTGTGGTTATTTAACTGTAAAAAAAGTCAATGTTGCTATTTCAGAAATGTGAACCGTGACTCAAACACAGAATAGCTCATCAAGATCTTTAGGTTTATTACACGCCATGCACACCATTAGCATATTTGCCTTGTTTTCACAGTAAACATATTTAAATCATTAACTTGTGATGTAGAGTTAAATGGTATATGATATCTTCTTGTCAAAACAATGACTCTGAATCACCTTGAAGGGTCGACTCTGAATCATCTCGAGGGGTCAGCTCTGAATTGCCTTGAAGGGTCGACTCGGAATCGCCTCGAATGGTCGACTCTGAATCGTCTCGAATGGTCGACTCTGAATCGTCTCGAATGGTCGACTCTGAATTGTCTCGAATGGTCGACTCTGAATCGCCTCGAATGATCGACTCTGAATCGTCTCGAATGGTCGACTCTGAATCGTCTCGAATGGTCGACTCTGAATCTCCTCAAAGGATTGACTCTGAATTGCCTCGAAGAGTCGACTCTGAATCGTCTCTAAGGGTCAATGCTGAATCGCCTCGAAGGGTCGACTAAATCGCCCTTGAGGAGTCTACTTTGAAACGCCTCGAAGGGTCGGCTCTGAAACGCCTCGAAGGGTCAGCTCTGAATCGTCTCGAAGGATCGGCTCTGAAACGTCTCGAAGGGTCGGCTCTGAATCGTCTCGAAGGATCGGCTCTGAAACGTCTCGAAGGGTCGGCTCTGAATCGTCTCGAAGGATCGGCTCTGAAACGTCTCGAAGGGTCGGCTCTGAATCGTCTCGAAGGGTCGGCTCTGAATCATCTCGAGGGGCGGCTCTGAATCGTCTCGAAGGGTCGACTCTGAATCACCTCGAATGGTCAACTCTGAATCATCTCGAAGGGTCGACTCTGAATCGCCCTCAAGGAGTTAACTCTGAATCACCTCTAAGGGTCGATGCTGAATCCCCTCGAAGGGTTGATGCTGAATCGCCTCGAAGGGTTGACTCTGATATATGTCCTTGAAGGGTCGACTAAATCGCCCTTGAGAAGTCTACTTTGAATCATCTCAAAGGGTTGGCTCTGAATCGCCTCAAAGGGTTGACTCTGATATACCTCCTCGAAGGGTCGGCTCTGAATCGCCTTAAAGGGTCACCTCTGAATCGCCTCGAAGGGTCGGCTCTAAATCTCCTTGAAGGCTCAACTCTCAATCGCTTAAAAAGGTCGACTCTGAATCTCCTCAGGGTTGACTCTGAATTGACTCGAAGGGTTGACTCTGAATCTCCTCGAAGGGTCGACTCTGAATCGCTTCAAAGGGTCGTCTCTGAATCGCTTCAAAGGGTCGACTCTGAATCACCCTCAAGGGTTGACTCTGAATCACCTCGAAGGGTCGACTCTGATATATGTCCTCGCAGGGTCGACTAAATCGCCCTCAAGGAGTTTACTCTGAATCGCCTTGAAGGGTCGACGCTGAATCATCTCAAAGGGTCGACGCTGAATCGCCTTGAAGGGTCGACGCTGAATCATCTCAAAGGGTCGACTCTGATATATCTCCTCAAAGGGTCGACTAAATCACCCTTGAGGAGTCTACTTTGAATCACCTCGAAGGGTCGACTCTGATATATCTCCTCGAAGGGTCGACTAAATTGCCCTTGAGGAGTCTACTTTGAATCACCTCGAAGGGTTGGCACTGAATCGCCTCAAAGGGTCGACTCTGATATACCTCCTCGAAGGGTCGGCTCTGAATCGCCTCAAAGGGTCAGCTCTGAATTGCCTCGAAGCCTTCAAAGGGTCGACTCTGAATCACCCTCAAGGAGTTTACTCTGAATCGCCTTGAAGGGTCGATGCTGAATCATCTCAAAGGGTTGACTCTGAATCGCCTTGAAGGGTCGACGCTGAATCGCCTTGAAGGGTCAACGCTGATTTATCTCAAAGGGTCGACGCTGAATCGCCTTGAAGGGTCGACGCTGATATATGTCCTCGAAGGGTCGACTAAATCGCCCTTGAGGTGTCTACTTTGAATCACCTCGAAGAGTCGACTCTGAATCGCCTCGAAGGGTCGGCTCTGAATCAGCACTGAATTGATTCAAATTAATCATATCGAAATCACAGAATGATTCAATTCAATTCACCTTTATTTGTATAGCGCTTATACAATGTAGATTGTGTCAAAGCAGCTTCACATTCAAGATTATAATAAATTGAAACAGAGTAATTCGAATATTAACGGCATTTTCTGAGAAAATTACAGTATTTTCTGACCTTGAATGCATTTAAATCTGTTGTAGGAGACTCAACACCATAATTGTCAAATATTGAAAAATATTACAGTAAATAATGTATTTTGTGACACAATAAAATAAAAGAGAGCATAATATGAAATGACAGACTTTTTATTATGTCCGTACAGTAAATATTGTCATATTGCACAGCCCTATTGCTGCTCATTAAAACTGTTGATTGCTAACTGTTATAGCACTGCAATGCTGCAGCAAACCTAAATAAAAGTGTGAAAATCATTGAGATTTATTTTCAGCGTCCAGACAGCTTTGCCTTTTCAGATCTCTTTGTTTTAATAGTAAAGCAGGCGATATTTTACAGCCTTTATGAATGGCAGGCTGATTGTTAGAGAGTGTCTCTGTGTCGGATGAGTGAGTTTCTCTCTGTGCACCGCATTGTTCTGCCTCTCATTCAGTGGAAACGCTGCGCTCAGGGCTTTTTCTCAGAACAATTCACAGGTTCAGTTTGTTTCAAGGTGTTGCGTGTATAACATTAGACAGACTGTTGTGCATACATTTAGTTTTTTTTCAAATTAATTTTATTATTATTTTTAATTGTGTATGTTTACGTAACTAGAGTTAGCTTGTTTTGACACATTATTCAAAATATGTTGCTAAGAAATATCTTATTTGAAAAGTAGTTTGAAGTGAAAATATTTTCTTCAATCACAAATGAACCATTAAAAAAATCCTTAACATTAGTCCTGTATAAGTCAGAAATTTCATTCATAATGGTCTTTTAAAAGTCTTAAAAAGTTTTAAATTTGACATGATGAAATCACAAACCCTGTATGTTCTGGAACTGGTATCAAAAATATATTTATGCCACTCCGCATGGCACTGCATCATTCTGCTCATCACTGGAGCCCAGCTGGAGTATGTGCAGATTTCCCTCAATACCCTTGCCTTGGGTCTGTTTCTTGCATAATATCCTGAACCTCACAGAAGGTCAGTTTTAGCCTCAATGCTCCAGCTTTAGGCTTTGACTTAGGCCTGTCAAAATAATCAACATATCGGATGGATGACCTCATTAATTTTTGGCCACTCAATAGATATCGTCCATCATGTTACCTAAAAAAAGAATGTCTTAAAATGTTAGCAGATTGCGCAGCTTCTGTAATCTCATCTGATCTCAGGGTTTCAGGGAAGTTTTGTTTTACCAGCAAGAAAAAGGTGAATTTTCAGGTTTTTCCTGAAGACTTCGACGGTTTATAAGAGGTGTCTAAGGGTGCTTTCACACTTGGTTCAATTGCCTGGACCGTACCCAAGTTCGATTGTCCCCCCTTGCCACCTTCTCGGTTAGTTTGTGTTCACACTGGCTGTTTCTCAATATGCGTTCTTCAGCGGTCTTGCGTCCTCGTGTTCTCGTGTAACGTCATCATCAGCTGCCAAAGTTCAGTTCCAATACTCAAGATCGCAAGTACAGAGGACGCGTGAAACTTCCCGGATGTGTTCTTGATATCGAGGACGCACCGATGCAGATTTGAGCACCGATCTCGCTCTAGAAGTCCCAGAAGTCATTGCAATTGGAGGTGGGAAGCGCAGCGTTTTATTTAGATTTATTATTAAAGTTCGGCGATATAACTTATTTACCTCAAGAGTTTCCCTAAATGAAACGGTGAATATACACATTACCATGGACATCTTAATAAAGGAATAAACACATTAAGAGTGTTTGTTTGCTCAAATTCGTATTAAAATCAGTTTTATTTGTATTGTGCAACGTATATTTATAATGTTTTTATGCATAATATATATTTTGAAAAGGGGAAAAACAATAAATCATTGTTTAAATGCTGTAATGTTTAAACAATTTTTTATTTAAGACGCGTGAAGGTCACGTGACCATCAGGAACAACCTGGGAAGAACGCAGCATCTCATTTCTCACAGGACGCGTTCTCTGTTCTCCTGGTCTCCCGAGTTCGTTCTACCGAGGATACCTGGCAAGACCAGTCTCCACAAGATCGCAAGTCCGTTCTCAGCGTTCTTGGAATTGAGAAACAGCCACTGTCTTTTTTCCTTCTGAACCCCGGTACGCTTGCGTCATAGAGCTGCTGTTTTGTTTACGGCTGTTGCTAGGTGACAGTCACGAAAGCAAAGTGCCAAAATGGAGACTTCCGCACATCGTGGTCGATTTGCTTTTACTAAATCATAAGTTTTGGACATACAGAAAGCGACTCGCGTCTGTCTGCTGCAAAAATATTATAAACATTCAGAACATCACACAGTGTCTGCAGAAGCTGTTTCTGGAGGAGACAAGCAGACATCACTGTGTATCACTGTGCTTGGCTCAGTCCCGCTAAAGGTACAATACGTGGCGCACATACACACACACACACACACACACACACACACGAATTAACGTTATGAAAACGATAGTTTGTTGTACAGTTGCCGGTTCACTTCCGCTATTTGGTACGATTGCATTCATACCAGAAGTGAACCGTACCAGAGTTTGCATAAACCGTACCCCAGACCACCTCTTTCAGGCGGACTCGGGTACGGTTCACGGGTGCGCACCCGAGTTCAGAAGACACGTTCACACTAGCTAAACGTACCGTACTATGACGTCAAACGAACCCGGGTGCGGACCAAAAGTGCTAGTGTGAAAGCACCCTAAGTAAACTCGGCTTCAAATCTGCTCTCTGCTTCAAGAAAAATTACGATTCACGAATAACGTTCAAGACAAGGACATTTACATGTTGATTTTGTGCATTGAAGGGGTTTATGCCTGTGTGTAATGTGTAAATGCTGATGTATAATCATTATATAAGCACAAGCATAAATTACTCTTAAAATTAAAATAATATCTCTTAGCGCAATAACTTCTTTGACAATATATTGCACAATAAAAATTACTTCTCTGAGTGGTTATTCAGCAGCGAATCAGAGCACAAGTGTGACATAGTGAAGTGACGTAACAAGTAAACAAATCAAATCTAGAACGAAAACAAAGAGACTGGCTGTAATTTTACTACATTTCTCAAATATTAGCAAACAGTATGGATTATTAGATTATCAGACATATGTGCAGGAGTGAATCCCTCTGTGGTGAGAGACTATTACTGTGATAATGGAGCCGAACGCTGCTTTGTTTAGGTTTTGTCTGTACACGTCAGAAGTCTCTTTGCAAAACGAGAAAACCGATACTGCCCCCTGGTGAAGAAAGACACATCCTATTGCACAGACACAAAACACACACTCTCGATTCAGTCGGCTTTCTTTTGTTTGGTGTGTTCACGGGCATCTTTTTGGTCCAGATGTGTGGGGTTTCATTGGTGCTCGTTGTTTGGCGTCAGCTTGATGTCATCATTTAATCATTATTTACTCACCCTTTATATGTTTCACACCTTTATGAGTTTGTGTTGAACACAAAAGAAGATATTTTGAAGAATGCTGGAAATCTGAAACCATTGACTTCTATAGTATTTTTTTTTTTTACTACTACAGTCATCAATAGCTACAGGTTTTCAGCTTTCTTAAAAACATCTGCTAACAACAGGAACAACACGTAAGGCACATCCGGCACACAAGGATAAAGTAATCTAATATTAAAACATGCACACACATAATTCCCACAGAGCCTAAAGATTGAACACCATATCTGACGTGGCCTGCAGTTTTATGTAGTCTTGTTTTACTGGTGTTGCAGGTATGTTTTACCGTGTTTACAGTACATGCCTGCAGCATCAAGGAGCTCGTGTGTAGATTGTGTAGATGAGTAAATATGAGAGCAAAGGTCAGAACAAACTGCGAATTCTGCATTTCTTACTTAGTATTCCTAGTCTTTGTTTCTAGTCTAAATATCCAAACATTCTGTGACCATGAAGCATTTTCTTTATTTTTAAGTGTATTAATAATAATAATAATAATAATAATAATAATAAATTGTATTTGTAATGCGCTTTTCTTGAACTCAAAGCGCTACAAGGCAAAACACTACCAATACAAGGCAAGCAAAACATCACAACCATAAAAGATGCAATAAAGCAATAAAAATATGAACCATAAGATAGAATAAAAAGTTAACAAATTGGTCATCCTAAGTTAAAAGCAATGCTAAAAAGGTGAGTCTTAAGAAATTTCTTAAAACAGTCCAGAGGGCAGCGTTCCTAATGCTGATGGGTAGTGCATTCCACGGCTTAAGGCTGATTTATACTTCTGTGTCAAGCGCACGCGTATGCTACGGCACAGCCCCTTGCCGTCGGCGACGTTGACGTGTACCTCTCAAAAAATGTAACGCATACGCGTAGCGCAAGCTCTGTGATTGGTTGGCTTGGTAGCGCTGACGAGTGTGGGCGGAGGTGAGAGCCGAGCCTGATGCAGCGAGTGTTTACAAGTGTGGAGTCCCGTGAAGGAGCTCCGGATGGAGACTGTTGTTTTGTGTTTACCTTATGATTAAAGTTGTTGCACGTCCGCCGGTTCCCTCCTCAAAATGAGCGAATTTGAGCAACTTGTACATTAAGGAAGTGTTCAGAAAAACAAAAAACACCAGCAAAGAAACTCGACACAGAGGAACATAAACATCTACTGCCAGCTAGTGTTTCTGAAGTGTATTGCAGAGAAACAGAAACAGCGCAGAAGTATAAATGCACGACTACGCACGAGGCTTGCACCGTGGGTCACGCCGATCACTTGACGCAGAAATATAAACCAGGCTTAAGTCCCGATGCAGAACAAAAACTGCGGGCTGGGGTGTAACCAGATGTAACCAGGTGCTAGCCCATGCACTGCTTTGAAGGTTAAAATCAAGGTCTTAAATCAATCTGTGATTTAATAGGAAGCCAGTGTATTTGTTGTAGCACAGGAGTAATATGGTGACGTGATGATGTGTGTGTCAGAACCCGTGCAGCGGAATCTTGTATATACTGTAATCTTCTGAAGGAACTTGTAGGTAAACCCCCAAAAAGTAAATTACAAAAATCAAGACGTGATGTGATAAAGGCATGGATAAGCCTCTCTGCATCAGGTCATGAGAGAAATGGTCTAATCCGTGCAATATTGCGGAGATGAAGGACGGCAGTTTTTGTTAAGTGTTTGAAGTGGGAGTCAAAACTGAGCTGTGCATCAAAGAGCAGCCCAAGGTTACGCACCTGGGTAGAAGGAGACAGTTGAACATTATCAACCGAAGGTGGGAAATCCTTATACTGGCTGACCTTAGTAGGCGTGCCTACAGACCTCAGTTTTGGAACTGTTTAATGCAAGGAAGTAATGTCTTGTTTTCAGAAATAATGAGTCAAAATTAAGGCAGTTTTACTTTAAAACAAGCTAAATATTCTGCTAATAGTGCAAGTAAAATAATCTTGTCAGAATTTAGATAACTTTGTTCATCATGCATGTTTTGACCAATCTGTTTCCATCTGTAGCATCTCCTGCATGTTTCCTCTTCAATAATTTCCTGTTTTTTTCTGCTCTTCTCATGTTCTGTGTGCATGATTGTGCAGTTTGTTTTAAATTGTTTTTCTGAATCATAAAACCGCTAACGCAGTTTCATTTGTCTCTTGTGTTTACGTGTGTCGGCTGGTCTTTTCTTTCGCTCCTCCTTCCCCATCCGTGTGTTTGCATGTCTGCTGTCAGGCTTCTACGGGCTGGAAGAAACGGATCTGGATAAAGTTTTCCGGCTTCCCACCACCACCTTCATCGGGGGCAGCGAAACTGCGCTTCCTCTCAGGGAAATCATCCGCCGTTTAGAGGTACAAACACATGTTTTTGCACAACTGAACCACTAGTTACTAGTACTAGTAGGTATACTAGTAGGTATTATGTTGGCGTGAGAAAGCCAACATACTTGTTATACTATTTAAACATACACTCACCGGCCACTTTATTAGATACACCTTACTAGTGTCAGGTTGGACCCCTTTTGCCTTCAGAACTGCCTTTATCCTTGGTGGCAGAGATTCAACAAGATACTGGAAATATTCCTCAGAGATTTTGCTCCATATTGTCATGATAGCATCACACAGTTGCTGCAGATTTGTCGGCTGCACATCCATGATGCCAATCTCCCGTTCCACCACACCCCAAAGCCGCTCTATTGGATTGAGCTCTGCTGACTGTGGAGGCCATTTGAGTACAGTGAACTCATTGTCATGTTCAAGAAACCAGTCTGAGATGATTGGCGCTTTATGACATGGTGCGTTATCCTGCTGGAAGTAGCCATCAGAAGATGGAGACACTGTGGTCATAAAGGGATGGACATGGTCAGCAACAATACTCAGGTAGGCTGTGGCGTTGATGCTCAATTGGTACTAATGGACCCAAAGTGTGCCAAGAAAATCTCCCCCACACCATTACACCACCACCACCAGCCTGAACCGCTGATACAAGGCAGGATGGATCCATGCTTTCATGTTGTTGAGGCCAAATTCTGACCCGACCATCCGAATGTGGCAGCAGAAATGGAGACTCATCAGACCAGGCAACGTTTCTCCAATCTTCTATTGTCCAGTTTTGGTGAGCCTGTGTGAATTGTAGCCTCAGTTTCCTGTTCTTAGCTGACAGGAGTGGCACCCGGTGTGGTCTTCTGCTGCTGTAGCCCATCCGCCTCAAGGTTGGATGTGTTGTGTGTTCAGAGATGCTCTTCTGCAGACCTCGGTTGTAATGAGTGCTTATTTGAGTTACTGTTGCCTTTCTATCAGCTGGAACCAGTCTGGCCATTCTCCTCTGACCTCTGTCATCAACAAAGCATTTGCGCCCACAGAACTGCCGCTCACTGGATATTTCCTCTTTGTCGGACCATTCTCTGTAAACCCTAGAGATGGTTGTGCGTGAAAATCCCAGTAGATCAGCAGTTTCTGAAATAATCAGAGCAGCCCGCCTGGCAACAACAACCATGCCACGTTCAAAGTCACTTAAATCCCCTTTCTTCCCATTCTGATGCTCGCTTTGACCTGCAGCAGATCGTCTTGATCATGTCTACATGCCTAAATGCATTGAGCTGTTGCTGCCATGTGATTTACTGATTAGACATTTGCGCTAACAAGCAGTTGGACAGGTGTACCTAATAAAGTGGCCGGTGAATGTATTGTTTTTATTATTCTGCCTTTTTAGACTAATTATATACCCTCCTAGGGCTTTAATGCAACAAGGCAATGCTATGGGCTTTACGTAAAGTCCACGGCCCGGTTGTATGAAAGTCCTTAGGCTAAGAAATTCATTAGTTTGAAGGTTAAGGGTACCCTTAGTAAACCTTGGCTTGCAAGAACAAAATCCCAAGGGTCAACCTTAAGCAATTTAAGGCTACCATTAAGTATTTTCCCCTAATTGATCTCAGTGTTTCCTTAGCCATTACTACAAAAGTCCCTCATCCCAACAGGAAAAACCAGCAGCAATCAAGAATGCATAATTATATGCTGGCATGGCTTTACAATTAATAAATGTGATTATAATGGAAGTCAATCGAGCTAAAACAGCACCATCTTAACCATAGGGGAGTCAAATTATTCAGTGTATTGTTGAGTTTTTGAAAATGTTTAAAGTATTTCCCTAAAATATATGTCAGAATGAGATTTGTCAGCAAAAATCATCACATTTGCTGAAACACAGAGAAAGATCAAGCCCAGAGTGGAAGAAAACGAGCACACAAGGGTTAAACAAAAATTATATTTATATTTAATTTACATAATAGTCTTTAGCCATTCATATTGTAAGAAAAGCTTCAGAATAATGTGACAGAGTTCATTCATGATGTTTGTGTGATCAGCACGTGGCATTATTATACAACGAACACACATGCACTTTGATCAGAGGGGTAATAATGCAATTAAAATGTATATACAGGGAGTGCAGAATTATTATGCAAGTTGTATTTTTGAGGATTAATTTTATTATTGAACAACAACCATGTTCTCAATGAACCCAAAAACCTCATTAATATCAAAGCTGAATATTTTTGGAAGTAGTTTTTAGTTTGTTTTTAGTTTGAGCTATTTTAGGAGGATATCTGTGTGTGCAGGTGACTATTACTGTGCAGAATTATTAGGCAACTTAACAAAAAACAAATATATCCCCATTTCAATGATTTATTTTCACCAGTGAAACCAATATAACATCTCAACATTCACAAATATACATTTCTGACATTCAAAAACAAAACAAAAACAAATCAGTGACCAATATAGCCACCTTTCTTAGCAAGGACACTCAAAAGCCTGCCATCCATGGATTCTGTCAGTGTTTTGATCTGTTCACCATCAACATTGCGTGCAGCAGCAACCACAGCCTCCCAGACACTGTTCAGAGAGGTGGACTGTTTTCCCTCCTTGTAAATCTCACATTTGATGATGGACCACAGGTTCTCTATGGGGTTCAAATCAGGTGAACAAGGAGGCCATGTCATTAGTTTTTCTTCTTTTAGACCCTTTCTTGCCAGCCACGCTGTGGAGTACTTGGACGCGTGTGATGGAGCATTGTCCTGCATGAAAATCATGTTTTTCTTGAAGGATGCAGACTTCTTCCTGTACCACTGCTTGAAGGTGTCTTCCAGAAACTGGCAGTAGGACTGGGAGTTGAGCTTGACTCCATCCTCAACCCGAAAAGGCCCCACAAGCTCATCTTTGATGATACCAGCCCAAACCAGTACTCCACCTCCACCTTGCTGGCGTCTGAGTCGGACTGGAGCTCTCTGCCCTTTACCGATCCAGCCACGGGCCCATCAAGACTCACTCTCATTTCATCAGTCCATAAAACCTTAGAAAAATCAGTCTTGAGATATTTCTTGGCCCAGTCTTGACGTTTCAGCTTGTGTGTCTTGTTCAGTGGTGGTGGTTTTTCAGCCTTTCTTACCTTGGCCATGTCTCTGAGTATTGCACACCTTGTGCTTTTGGGCACTCCAGTGATGTTGCAGCTCTGAAATATGGCAAAACTGGTGGCAAGTGGCATCTTGGCAGCTGCACGCTTGACTTTTCTCAGTTCATGGGCAGTTTATTTTGCTCCTTGGTTTTTCCACACGCTTCTTGCGACCCTGTTGACTATTTTAAATGAAACGCTTGATTGTTGGATGATCACGCTTCAGAAGCTTGGCAATTTTAAGAGTGCTGCATCCCTCTGCAAGATATCTCACTATTTTTGACTTTTCGGAGCCTGTCAAGTCCTTCTTTTGACCCATTTTGCCAAAGGAAAGGAAGTTGCCTAATAATTATGCACACCTGATATAGGGTGTTGATGTCATTAGACCACACCCCTTCTCATTACAGAGATGCACATCACCTAATATGCTTAATTGGTAGTAGGCTTTCGAGCCAATACAGCTTGGAGTAAGACAACATGCATAAAGAGGATGATGTGCTCAAAATACTCATTTGCCTAATAATTCTGCACTGCCTGTATGCCAGTTTATTGCAATTAAAACCAGCTTTATTTTAAGTATTTTCTAAAGCTTTTGGAATGACGAGATTGCATGTGAATGATGTCAGAATGATGTTATTTTGGGTGAATTAAGCTTTTATGTTAGCCATGATTAAGAGCATTTAAAATAATAGTTAGTGTGAATATGATATTTATGTGTGTACTGTGTATATTTTCTAATTTGTGTTCATATAAATACAAACATACATAAAATACAATAATATCCTAAACAAAAAGGTATTGCATATATAAATGTAAATTGAGTGTGCATGCCTGCTGTGTGTGCAGATGGCGTACTGTCAGCACATCGGCGTGGAGTTCATGTTCATCAATGATCTGGAGCAGTGTCAGTGGATCCGGCAGAAGTTCGAGAAGCCCGGAGTGATGCAGTTCACTCTGGATGAGAAGAGGACGCTGCTGGCCCGTATGGTGCGCTCCACCAGGTCTGAATATCCCACTGTGTTCTGAAAGTACAATTATTCACTCTCCTGTGAATTTTGTTTTCTTCTTCAAATATTTCCTAAATGATGTTGAACAGATTCAGGAATTTCTCACAGTATTTCCTCTATTATTTTTTCTTCTGGAGAAAGTCTTATTTGTTTTGTTTCGGCTAGAATAAAAGCAGTTTTTAATTGTTTTAAACTCATTTTAAGGTCAATATTATTATCTTCTTAAGCAATATTAGTTTTGGATTGTCTCCAGAACAAACCACTGTTATACAATGACTTGCCTAATTACCCTAACTTTACCCTAATTACCCTAGTGAAGCCTTTAAATGTCATTTTAAGCTGAATACTCTTAAAGAATATCTAGTTAAATATTATGTGCTGTCATCATGGCAAAGAGAAAAGAAGTCCGCTATTAGAAATGAGTTGTTAAGACTATTATGATTAGAAATGTGTTAGACAAAATCTCTCCATTAAACAAAAAATGGGGGAAAAATATACAGGGGGTTTATAATTCAGGGGCTAATAATTCAGACTGTATCCGTATATTTCTATAGCACATTTAAAAACAATTGTCGATGACCGAAATGCTTCACAAAGTCAGAAGAATAAATAAAATAGCATTTAAAAGCAGTCATAAACTGAGAAAGCATAAATTTCCTTTATGTTTTGACATTATAAGAGGTCTATAAAAACGTTCTTTGAGTTTCAGACCTCAACCCTTTGTGGGTTCTCTAAAATCAGCTTATATTGCAGGCAGACCTGAAGTACCAGACAGAATATTATTTTCTTTTATGTTTTAGCTATTTCTGCACAGAATTTTATTTTTAAAAATTGTTTTTTGAAACTAATACAATTGCAGATTTATGTGAAAGGATTTATAGGAGACGTAGTAAAAAAACAAAAAACTTTGAGGTAAATCTAAAAAAAGAGCTATTTACTTTTATTTAAGGTTTGCAATGCAAATCTATCTAGAAGCACTTGTTTAGTAATAATACTACACTAGGTCTCTCATGTAATGTATCTACTACAAGGCAGAAAATATTATCATCTAAATATTTGCATATTATTCTAAAACATTGCTGAAGTTAATATAAAAGCTAAATAAATCTATATCAGGGGTGCCCAAGCTTTTTCTTATGAAGGGCCAAAAACCAAACTTGATTGAGGGTGGTGGGCCGAAGGTAAATATACAAAACTGCATTACAGTACATTAAAGTTGCAATGGTAACTTCCAAATTTAATCATATTTAAAATATATATTAAAAAAAATACTTGAATTGTATTAATAATTCTATATATTATATACATATATATATATATATATATATATATATATATATATATATATATATATATATATATATATATATATATATATATATATATATATATATATATATGTATGTATATGTATGTATATATATGTATGTATATGTATGTATATATATATATATATATATATATATATATATATATATATATATATATATGTGTATGTATATATATATATATATATACACATACAGTTGAAGTCAGAATTCTTAGCCCCCCTGTTTATCTCCCCCCCCCCCAATTTCTGTTTAACAGAGAGCAGATTTTATCAACACATTTCTAATCATAATAGTTTTAATAACTCATCTCTAATAACTGATTTATTTTATCTTTGTCATGATGACAGTAAATAATATTAGACTAGATATTCTTCAAGACACTTCTATACAGCTTAAAGTGACAGTTAAAGGGCCACGAAACCCCCTGTTTCAGCAGGGTGTTTTCACACCTCTGTTTTGAAAAAAGTCAGGAAAGTTGGGCGTGTCCAGCTCTGGGAGTGTGGGAGTGTCGGGGGAGGGAAAGAGGATAAGATTTTGCATAGAAGGGAGTTAACATTTGGGCACGTGCTAAGTTTGACAGGAAAAACAAACACACAGAGGCTGATTTGATACGGCGAATAAGAGAAAAAAATCCTCCGCATTTCTCTGTAACTTATGTACTCGGTAGGTAGCGTCAGAAAGCCGTGTGTGTATAGACTATCCTGTCACAAAATGCAGCGAAAATCCTGCAGGACGGGAATAGTTTGTGTTAACATGTTTACACTCGGAGAGCAGCATTTAAACAAAGGGCAGTCCACTGCAAACACTTACCAAATCTGTAGACAGACAATCAAACTGGAGCTGTGTCTTTTTATTAAAAGGAGACGAGCGGCAAATCCGGATTTCACCATTTCCAGATGAGAAAAAGCTCTCGGGTAAAAATGTTCCTTACAAACGCGTTTCTGTCGCGTGCACTGTAATCCACACGTGAGTCCAGCTGCGCTCTCATAGAGGGAAAATGAAAACAAAACCTTCGTTGCAACACACTAATAACACCTACGACTCTTGTCTTGAAATTCTTGTACTTTCACTTGTTTTGGCAACACAACGTGGCGTCTCTCTGCTGTCTGAACAGTGTAAACTGGTAAACAGTCTCCGGATCTATCATGCATATTAATGAAGTTTCACGTCATACACAATAGAGCGCGCTGATTAGTTTGAAGCACGTCTTCTCATGAATTAATACTGCGCACTCAGATACGTCAGAACGCCCTAGAAAAGACAGACAGCCACTCTCCAGCTGGATTTACACCTAAGTATCTCATGGCCGTGACGCAGCTTCAAAAATTCGTTTCAAACCGGAAGAACAAATTTGCTCAAAATAACGCAAAAACAACCAATTTTCACTTTTTAGTGCAATATATGTGTGCCTAATAGTGTTTATAGCAGCGTGGGGCACAGATATGACTGTCAACAGCTCAAAAAATGTGTTTTGGTGTTTCGTGACCCTTTAAAGGCTTAACTAGGTTAATTAGGGTAACTAGGCAGGTTAGGGTAATTAGGCAAGTTATTGTATAATGATGGTTTGTTCTGTAGACTATCGAAAAATATATAGCTTAAAGGGGCTAATAATATTGACCTTAAAATGGGTTTAAAAATATTAAAAACTGCTTTATTCTAGCCGAAATAAAACAAATAAGACTTTCTCCAGAAGAAAAAATATTGTCAGACATACTGTGAAAATTTCCTTGCTCTGTTAAACATCATTTGGGAAATCTTTTATTTATTTATTTATTTACATTTTATGATGTACTTCTTTCAATAAAACCATAAACAATCTCATTTATAACACAATGTGTCCTAAAAGTGTTTTAGCAACGTGCCACACATCTGTCAACATCCAAAAAAAGGGTTTCAAAAATTTGATAAATTCACTTTTAATTGAAAAATGTAATTTTAGTTTTGCTATTTTTTAGTTGAGCAATTAAACAAACAAACAAAACAAACAAGCAAATGTTATGTTAAATTTAGAAATGATGATCTCTGTTTGAGGGATTCGCCCCAAATTTCCCCTATCATTTCTCTATCTCTTCTCTGATTGGTTAGAGGGCCAAATCAAAGGTTAGCAAGGGCCAACTTTGGCTCGCGGGCTCTAGTTTGGACATCTCTGATCTATATTTATACACATCTACACTTTTGGTGTATGGCACACAATAAATGTGCTATATAAATGTACATTCATTCATACATACATTGATTGATTAAATAGACTTTTATTCAGAATTTTGTGCAGATTTCTGAATGACGCATTTAAGCACAAACACACTTTTCACAAAACGTCTCCCAAAAGTGCATCTGACCTCATAGATCTACTCAAACTGACGCCTGCTCCACCTAAAGCTGGTTAAAGGTCACTGGAAAAATGTCATCGCGTCCTTTGTTTACAGATACCACTTGTGTTATGATGCAATACCACACTTCTCAGTATTTAAAAGATGTTTGTGATGTTTTTTGTGGTGTGTGTAATGCTGCGGGACAGGTTTGAGGAGTTCCTGCAGAGGAAGTGGTCATCAGAGAAGCGTTTCGGCCTGGAGGGATGCGAATCTCTCATTCCTGCACTCAAAACCATCATCGACAAATCCAGTGAGAGCGGCGTGGAGAATGTCATCATGGGGATGCCACACAGGTAGAGGATCTGAAGGTCTATTCACACAGGATTAGCATTAGCTGAGGACCTGCAGGCTATGTTTGCTCCTGATATTAAAGGGGAGCTATCATGCTTCTGTCAGTCTATGGAGACTCCTGTCACTGTTCATTTGTGCTACATCTAAAACTCCACATCTATAATCCTCTTAGTCTATGCTGATATTATCTTCAGCAGCTCAAACACTCTAATGGCTAATGGACAGACGGCTGCTTCTCACTCAGGGCTGCTGTTTATGCTAATGAGGGTGAGAGGGGCTTTCCCCCTCTGATGACACGTAGAAAGGAGGAATGTCAATCAAAGTGTTACTGCAGACTGTCTGATTAGAACAAACACAAGTCATTCATGTTGACTATTAGAGGCTGCTGGAGATATTCACACACTGCTGACACACAACTGTGTTTAAAGCCCTTATAAAAGTCATTTCTGCATAATAGGTCCTCTTTAAAGTCTGTGTGAAATCGAAATGTACTGTTTATTTAGCTAGCGCACATTGTTATTTTTTTGGGTCAACAATTTGTTCTGTGCAAGTTAATCCACAGAAAAAAAAAAGTTTGTTTTGGGAATCTCCAGACACAATATTCTTAGCCACGCCCCTCTTACTATTAGTTTGCTTTGAGGGAATTATGCAAAAAAAGAAAGCCCCGCCCCCTAATCAATATTCTGTTTCAGTTGGAAGTACATCAACATACTAAATTAAAAGTCTAAAGTCACAGGCTTCATTTATCCAGTGTGAATGCATCACATGAAAATCAGATGATTTCTAAATCACACACAGTCATCAGCTAACACTAATCCTGAATAGAGTTTGAGTGCTTTTAAATGAGGTACATTCATGGTGCTGAAACATGTCTGTTCTGTCAGAGGCCGTCTGAATGTTCTTGCTAATGTGATCCGTAAGGAGCTGGAGCAGATCTTCTGCCAGTTTGACTCCAAGCTGGAAGCAGCAGACGAGGTGAGACAAACAACCATCGGTTTGACAGCATACGTGTTGCAGATCCTCACACTGCAAACACATAAAAAAGTGCTGCATTTTCTCACAACACATGTAAATGTCTATGCTCACGATATTGCAATGTTTCAAGGGCAGCCCTAAAGCTTGACTGATGTTTGAGATCCAGCTGTTGATGTTTGGTCTGTGTTTTTCCTGCAGGGCTCCGGGGATGTGAAGTATCATCTGGGAATGTACCACAGGCGCATCAACCGCGTCACTGAGCGTCAGATCACGCTGTCTCTGGTGGCCAATCCTTCACATCTGGAGGCCGTGGACCCCGTGGTGCAGGGAAAGACCAAGGCAGAGCAGTTCTACTGCGGGGACACAGACGGAAACAGGGTGCTTTTTTATTTTATTTTTTAACCCTTGTGTGTTGTTCATATTGACTCTCCTTTGGTGATGTTGGTGCTGTTTTTGCTCCATTGACTTCCATTATAATCACATTTATTGATTGTAAAGCCATGACAGCAGATTAATCATGCATTACCGATTTATTAATTTTTATTTATTTATCTTTCGGATGAGACGTTAAACCGAGGTCCTGACTCTCTGTGGTCATCAAAAATCCCATGGCACTTCTCGTAGAAGAGTAGGGGTGTAACCCCGGTGTCCTGGCCAAAGTCCCTCAATCGGCACTTACCCATCATGGCCTCCTAATCATCTCCATCCACTGAATTGGCTCTATCACGCTATCACTCCACCTATAGCTGGTGTGTGGTGAGCGCACTGGCGCTGTTGTCCTGTGACTGCCGTCGCATCATCCAAGTGGAGCTGCACACTGGTGGTGGTGTGGAGAGACCCCCCTCATGATTGTGAAGCGCTTTGGGTGTATGGCCTAACACAATAAATGCGCTATATAAATACACATTACATTACATTACAGTATTAATTATTTATTTATTGCACACATCAGCAACTTATGGCTATTTCATGGCAAAATGGATATAAATAAAATATTACATGATAATTTTATTTAGATTTTCTCAGACATATTAAGATAAGTGCGCAAAGGTCTCACACACACACTCACACTCGCGCACACACACTATATTCCATATAGAATTTTTTTGCACTGTAACTGATGATCAACAGTAAAAATGTCAAATAAAAAACAGCAGCAATCAGTGATGCATGCATTTGTATATAAACGAAACATGGCAAAGGGAATGGGACAACTGCATAAATAATAAATTACATGAAATTAACCCGAAAATAAATGAAAGACACTTTGCAAATTATAATTTTGAGACCAGGCATGATCAAACTGTATATGCTAGATGTCGAATTGGACACTCTGGATTGACTCGTTTGTATTTACTGAATAACGAAGCACCGCCTAAATGTAATTACTGCCAAGCTGCTCTTACCATCAAACATATTTTGTTGGAATGTGGAAGTTTGAATACTATTAGACAACATTTTTATAAGGAGAGTTCTTTGGATATTTTTAAAAAGGTACCACCAGGAAGAATCTTGAATTATTTATTAAAAGTTGAACTGAAAAATAATATTTAACTTCAAATATATTATTGTGTGAATATATTTGTCTAAGTAACTTTTTATTGTAATACAAATTAGTGTTTATCATGTAATATTTTATTTATATCCATTTTGCCATGAAATAGCCATAAGTTGCTGATGTGATTTATTTAATAAATAAATAATTAATAAATAAATAAATCGGTAATGCATGATTATCTGCTGTCATGGCTTTGCAATCAATGGAGCAAAAACAGCACCAACATCACCAAGTATGTGTCAAAATGAGATTTATCAGCAAAAGTCATCAAATTTGCTTAAACAGATAAAGTTGTGGCCAAATTAAGACTCAAAATCAGCCCAGAGTGGAGGAAAATGACCCAACAGCACACAAAGCATACATGAGAAAAACTGCATTTTGCATAAAAAGCTCCAATATTTGGTTCAATATTTTATGAGTTATTTCTATTCAGTGCATTAAGAAATAAATCACTAGTTAATTTATTAATGTTAAATGCAGACGAGCTGTGATTGTGAATGTGTCAGTAACTGAGTGTGTTGTTGTGTGTACAGGTGATGTCCATCCTTCTGCATGGAGACGCAGCTTTTGCTGGTCAGGGAATCGTCTATGAGACTTTCCACCTGAGCGACCTGCCCTCATACACCACACACGGCACCATACATGTGGTCGCAAACAACCAGGTGGGTTTCTCACACACTCGCAGCAGCACAGGAGTTAGGGTTAGGGAACTGGTTGTGTAATACTGTTCAAAAGTTTGGGAAAAAATGTACGTTTTGCTCAACAAGGGTGCATTTATTAGATCAGAAATACTGCAAGAATGACAATATTGCTAAATATTACAATTTAAAATAACTAAATTGTATTGTGATGGAAAAATATTAGTTTTTTTTTAGGATTTATAGATGAACAAAATTCAAAAGAATGGTATTTTTTTGAATTATAAATCTATTTGCAGAGCAACTTACCTGATAACCTACCTCATTCACTACCTGACAAAAGTCTTGTGGTGGATCTCAGTTGTAAGAGCAACACATAATAACTCGACTTCTAGTTGATCATTTGGGAAAGTGTCAGATGGTGGATTTCTCTGCTGGATCATCTGTTGATCTGCATCCCAATCATCACCAATACTGCAGAAGACCTACTGGAACCAGCATGGAGCCAAGATTCTCACAGAAATCAGTCAAGTTTGGTGAAGGAGAAATCATGGTTTGGGGTTCATTCAGTATGGGGGCGTGCGAGAGATCTGCAGAGTGGATGATCAACATCAACAGCCTGAGGTATCAAGACATTTGTGCTGCCCATTACATTACAAACCACAGGAGAAGGTCAAGGTGCTCCAGGATTGGCCAGCCCAGTCACCAGACATGAACATTATTGAGCATGTCTGGGGTAACAAGGAGGAGGCGTTGAAGATGAACACAAAGACTCTTGATGAACTCTAGGAGTCCTGCAAGAACGCTTTCTTTGCCATTCCAGATGACTTTATTAATCATGATGGAGTCAGACACAATATTCATTCTGTTTCCACTGCAGCATGACTTTATATTCTATACTGGACATTATTGAAGGTTCAGTGATGAGACTTTAGTCTAAGCAGAGTCAGACCTTACTGTCCTAATGAAATCAATCAACATCAAGACATGATCATATTTTATTGTGCTCAAATAAGCAAATATCAAATTTGATGATACCAAATGATCAACTAGAAGTCAAGTTATTATTTGTGTTCCTAAAACTTGGATAGGCCACAAGACTTATATCAGGTAGTGTAGCACGTTTATACATTTAAAAATATTTAAGAAAAATTGGTGCATTTATTTGATTAAAGTAAAACCACAATATTGTGAAATATTATAATTTAAATAAAACAAAAATAATATTTTGATGGAACCTGATATATTTAATTTATTTTTCATTATTTACAGATTAATATAAAGATCAAAAGATAGCTTTTTTTATTAAAATATAAATAACACCGTTAAAGGCTTCATTGTCTTTCCATTAATTTCATGCATCCTTGCTGATTAAAAGTATTTAATAAAAAATGTAATGACCTCAGACTTTTAACCAGTTGCATGTTGAGTATTATCTTTACAAACTATGTTTTGATATGTTTTACAATTGAGTTATTAAGGATTAAAGTAAACGTTGCATGTTAAGGATGTTTGTGATATGTTGAGTCTTTAAGGTTTTTAATGCCAAGTTTAGCCAGCGGGAGGTTGGGAAGAAGTTAAAAGAGCTTATTTTCGATCTATTTGGACCCAAGAAATGGAGGAAAAACTAGTGTAAATTTGGCAGGAGCCTCTGTTTGGCGTGTCATCTGAGCAGTACCACAACCGGCTCGAAAAAGAAAAATGTTTTAGAGAAATAGCTAATTCCTTTTATAAACCAGGTGAGCAAAATAAGTAGATTTCTACCCCACTAAAGGCTTTTTTTCTCATTATGTTGTTAATAACAGAGATATACTAGGCCTACATGACCTCACGTTGTTTCAATGTTACTTTTTGTGTGTGTTTTGTTGTAAGACGTAGTTTGCGGACCGAGACAAAGTTGTCGGCGATTCTTCTTATTGTAAAAGTCATGCAGTGTGAAACCCCCTGTCCTGATCCATCCTACAGTGTAAACACAGCAGTGACAAAACGCTACCCCAGATAATCATGCAGTGTGAAAACATCTGTGACGCCGCTACTTTAAAACCATGCAATCTGAACTCGGCATAAGAGAAAGTGCGGTTAAAATGCAAATTAAATGCAAATTACATTACATTACAATTACCAGTAGTTTTCCAGTTTATAAAAGTAACTACAGTTAACAAAGTGAGTTTTCCGTGACATGTTTATTTCTATTAGTGCATGTTTAAAATTAGCTCATGTTGTGAGATCACTGTATTTCCTATATATTTGCATGTGTTTAATTGCGTTCTCTCCAGATTGGCTTCACGACGGACCCCCGTATGGCGCGCTCCTCGCCGTACCCACCGATGTGGCCCGAGTGGTGAACGCACCCATCTTCCATGTGAACGCAGACGACCCGGAGGCCGTGATGTACGTGTGTAATGTGGCTGCGGAGTGGAGAGCCACCTTTCATAAAGATGTGGTGGTGGATCTGGTAGGGCACTCTTTCTCTCTATCTTTATTTTATTTACAGCTGGGGATGCTCATTAACAACAGTTCATTATTAAAGTCTGCATGTTTTTCGTTATTGTATTGTGACGCAGTTCCTCACTGCAATTTTCTTAAAATGTATTTTAGAAGTTAAATTCAAATCAGATACCAATACACTGCACATATTACAGAATGTAATATGCAAATTAGTTGAAAAGTAAAGTGTTGCTCAAACCATACACAAATAGGGAAGCCCTTATATGGTCATCAATGGAAACCGGATGTCACCTGGTGGTCATGTTTAGTACTGCATCAAACTTCAAATTTGGAACATTTTTTTCAGTTATTGAGCTTTGATTTTCTGAATTTTAGGCATAAAAAAGGTTTTGTAAAATACATATTTTAAATAATATAACAAAATACACATTTATTGTAGTATTTTTAAAGTTAAACGTACATAACTTGTTTTATTTAATTTTTTAAAATATTACATTTTTTTTATCATTTTCACCGCTGTGCTTAAAGGCACAACTCTCCCATCATTTACTCTCCCTTTACTTGTTCTAAGCCTTTATGAGTTTCTTTCTTCTGTTCTGTTAATGAAGATATTTTGAAGAATGCTGGAAACCTGTAACCATTGACTTCCGTAGAATTTGTTGTCCTACTATAGAAGTCGATGGTTACCGGTTTTCAGCTTTCATCAAAATATCCTCTTTTGTGTTTAACAGAAGAAAGAAACTCATAAAGCTTTCTAACCCCTTGAGGGAGAGTAAATAGTGAATAGATTTAATCTTTTGGGTGAACTATCCCTTTAAGGAATTTAAAAAATGTGCGTCAAATAGTTTGTTGACTAAGCAAAACAAAAAATCACTTCATTAAAAATATATTATACACATAGATCTCACCTTTTGGAAAAGTACACTATGTATGCTGTCCACTGGTGATGCGCAGGTCAGGTGTTTTCCAACTTGTGGGTCCCACTTTTATGAAATGATTTGACCTGCTCTGCGCCACTGTATCTATTTTTACAACCCACTCCGCCCCGCACCACTCCCACAAACATTAAATAAACATATAGACAGTGTAATGCAAATGAAAAAGCCTTCATTTACACCTGAATGTGCTTGGAAACATCGCCCTTTAAACTGGCAACAACAAGGAAGTGCCTGTTTTGTGGCACTCGCAATTGTATATTTTTCCACACGAGTTCCGCTTCATGCAGACGATACTGCTGTCCACCCTATACACAACACCTTAACTTTCGGATTTTGACTGTAATGTAATATCTGCACCTTTTGTAAAGCTGCTTTGTAGCAATAATCATAGTGAAAAGCGCTTTACAAATAAACCTAAACTGAATGTATGTGTTGATGATGTGTGTATACAGGTGTCCTACAGACGGAACGGCCACAACGAGATGGACGAGCCCATGTTTACTCAACCGCTGATGTACAAGCAGATCAAGAAGCAGAAACCTGTTCTGCAGAAATATGCGGAGAAGCTGATCGCAGAAGGAGCTGTGACCAGACAGGAATACGAGGTGGACAAACATGTTTTTGCTGTTTAACCCCTTAATGGTGCTTTGAAATGTGCATTTTTTATTGGATGTTTGTCATAATCTCAACTGAAACATGAAGAGAGGGTGGGTCAGTGTAGCTCCTCCCCCTTTTTTAAAAAGCAGCCAATAGTGTTTGGTTATTATCACAGCTCTGCCAGTGAGAGTGGTTGAGCTCAAGTGCATCAAACGAAAAGCCAATGAGAAGAAGGGGGCGGGGCATGCCAGATATTAGAGAGCATTTGATTGGTCAGAAGTATGAGGAGAGGGCAAAAAAATACTTGCAGAAATGAAAAACAGCTACATTCATTCATTTTCTTTTTAGCTTAATCCCTTTATTAATCTGGGGTCGCCACAGCAGAATGAACCGCCAACTTATCCAGTGTTTGTTTTACGCACCTTCCACCACTGGGAAACATCCTTAAACACTCATTAAACTGAGCTACAGTTATTTATTGCAACAGCAATCCACAAAAAATACATGTTTTAAAAGTACAAATATTGTCAAAAGCATGAAAAAATACAGTTCATATTCCCTAAAACATAGGGGGCGCTCTTGTATGGTCATCAATGGAAACTAAATGTACCTGGTGGTCATATCAGATACTGCACCCTAGCAAATTACTACTGAAGGCTCTTTTTTGAGATATATAACTTCAAATTAGGCGACGCAGTGGCGCAGTAGGTAGTGCTGTCCCCTCACAGCAAGAAGGTTGCTGGTTTGAGCCTCGGCTGGGTCAGTTGGTGTTTCTGTGTGGAGTTTGCATGTTCTCCCTGCATTCGCGTGGGTTTCCTCCGGGTGCTCCGGTTTCCCCCACAGTCCAAAGACATGCGGTACAGGTAAATTGGGTAGGCTGAATTGTCCGTAGTGTATGAGTGTGAATGTGTGTGCATGGATGTTATCCAGAGATGGGTTGCAGCTGGAAGGGCATCCGCTGCGTAAAGCAAATGCTGGATAAGTTGGTGGTTCATTCCACTGTGGCGACCCCAGATTAATAAAGGGACTAAGCCGAAAAGAAAATGAATGAATAACTTCAAGTTTGGAATATAATTTGTTCAGATATTTAGCTTTGATTTTCTGTTAATGTTAGGCTAAACCAGGTTTGTAAAATACATATTTTATGTAATATAATTCAATTAAATTCATCTGTATTTCTCCAGCGATTTTACAGTGTAGATAGTGTCGCAGCAGCTGTTCAACAAGTTCTAGTAAACTGATTCTGTGTCAGTTCACTGTTCAGAGTTGAAGTTCAGTGTGGTTTAATCTTCACTGCTGAAAGTCCAAACACTGAAGAGCAAATCCATCCATGCGCAGCTCCACAAGTCCCAAACCAAGCAAGACAGTGGAGGAACAAACTTCACCAATTGACCAAAGTGAAGGATAAAAACCTGGAGAGAAACCAGGCTCAGTTGGGCACCACCATTTCTCCTATGGCCAAACGTCTTGTGCAGAGCTGCAGTCTAGGCGCCGGAGGCTGGAGAACGCTGGACGTCCATCATAGAGAAGCTGCAGATGGGAGAGGTCACTGGCGGGTGTTCAGGCTGGCCCACGTGGCCCAATGCGGAGACTCGTCTGTCACTGGGGTCTTTCAGGAATCAGTCTCATGCTCTCCTCTTGCTTAAAGATTGACCATGTAAAGATTAAAAAGTGGGGCGATAGCAAGGGTTAAAGAATTAAGTTTTGTTTGCTGGAGGAATGATTACAGATGGAAATATCCGTGTAGACATATAATCTCATGTGACACTGAAGACTGGAGTTTCAGTAAATGACATGTTACTGCATATTTAAATGGAGCACGGCTGTTTAAAGTTGTGTTATAAATTAATGTTGTCTGTCTGTCTTTATAGGAGGAAATCTCCAAATATGATAAAATCTGTGAGGAGGCGTACAATCGCTCTAAAGACGAGAAGATCATGCACATCAAACACTGGCTCGACTCACCTTGGCCAGGTGTGTGTGTGTGTGAGAGAGAGAGAGAGAGAGAGAGAGAGAGAGAGAGAGAAAAAAAGTGTGTGTGTCAGCATATGTGTGTGTGTCAAAATGTTTGTGTGAGAGAGAAAGAGAAAGTGTGTCATAATGTGTGGGTGTGTGTGTGTGCATGTGACAGTGTGCATGTTAGTGCATGTGGTGTCTGTGTGTGTATATATGTGTTTTTTTGTTTGAGTATGTGTATGTGTGTGTGTGTGTTTAGGTACGTTATTGTGTGTGTATGTGTAAGTGTGTGTGTTTAGGTACATTATTGTGCGTGCGTGTGTGTGTGTTAGCTCTTTAAGTCCGCTTGACGTGACATCTATACTCTTCAGGTTTCTTCACTCTGGATGGTCAGCCGAAGACCATGAGCTGTCCGTCCACTGGCCTCAGTGAGGAAACACTGGCGCACATCGGTCAGACGGCTTCATCTGTTCCTGTGGAGGATTTCACTATACATGGAGGTGTGTGTGTGTGTGTGTGTGTGTGTGTGTGTGTTACACAGCTGACTGGAATACTGGATTCTGATTGGTCAGTTGCAACATTTCAAGGTCTGTTATTGCCAGATAACAACCACTGAATAACAGACTCTTATGGATGAATGTATTCACTGACGGTGATTCTCAGTTCTTGCATGAGTCTGTGTTATTCAGCAGGTGTTATGTGGGAAGAACAGACCTGGGAATGTCATGACTGACCAATCAGAATCCAGTATTCCAGACAGTAGTGTAATAATCTGCAATAACGACCTCCTGGGATGTACTTTATCCCCTACTTAACTTTTAGCTCAGAACAGGCTCACGCCCCATCATCATCATCATTACCCAGAGTTCCCTCTGTTTGCAGGTCTAAGCCGTATTCTAAAGGGCCGGTCTCTGATGGTGCAGAATCGCTCCGTGGACTGGGCTCTGGGGGAATACATGGCGTTCGGCTCGCTCCTGAAGGAGGGCATTCATGTGCGGCTCAGCGGGCAGGACGTGGAGAGAGGAACATTCAGGTGACACATATTACCACGGTGGATGTCCGGCGGATGTCCTTCCAGCTGCAACCCAGTACTGGGAAACACCTATGCACACTCATTCACACACACACTCACACACTACGGCCAGTTTAGTTGATCAATCCCCCTATAGCGCATGTGTTTGGACTGTGGGGGAAACCGGAGCACCCGGAAGAAACCCACGCCAACACGGGGAGAACATGCAAACTCCACACAGAAACACCAACTGACCCAGCCGGGACTCGAATCAGCAACCTTCTTGCTGTGAGGCCACAGTGCTAACCACTGAGCCATCGGGGCACCCTATTAATAACCAGTGGTGTAAAGTACTTGAGTAAATGGACTTCGTTACTTTACTTAAGTATTTTTTGGCTACTTTGTACTTGTACTGAGTATCAAAAATATAAGCAACTTTTACTCTTTACTTGACTACATTTTTGATTGAATATATGTACTTTTTACTCCACTACATTTGAACAGATGCTTACCGTTACTCGTTACATTGTAATTGTGCCAATGACTGTATAAAATATGGACGACACAACAGCGCCATTTTCCATTAAACGCTGTGAAGGAAAAAACGCCTCGTGACGGACACAAACTGTGGCAGAAGACTGCTGAAATTGGAGCCTGGGCATGCGCAGAAGGACTGCCTGATGGAGCCAGAGGAGGAGCTGCGGAATCAAGCTTCCAACCAAACGCTTGTACATCAAATCAACCACGCCCCCGAACTGCTCACTTGACCGCCGGTGTCTGCACTATAACAAAGGCTCGCTAATGTACACTTTGCGTTTACATAGGAGCCTGGTTTGCTGTTTTATCAACACAAATGGTTGTAATAACGTTAACAAAGGTGCGGTTTATATAATGAAGATTTAATCACGCCAGCTCCAGGCCGCAGCGCACATTACTCGCGGGCCGATCCGGCTCGGATGCGGCAGCGTCGGCTCGCTAACGGCCGCCGGATCTGACTGGATGCCTATGGACACACTGCCCGAGTCAATCGGGCCAGATGCGGCGGCCGTTAGCGATCCGACGCTGCCGCATCCGAGCCGGATCGGCCCGCGAGTAATGTGCGCGAGTAGGTACAGCAGACGGAGTCGGGCCGAGGGGTAAGTCTCCGGCAGGCGAGAGTGTAGCCGGAACTGGCCCGAGTGTATTTTGCTATCTGGGTGGTTAGGCGTGTATCAAATAACTGATAAAGCCCCCTGACCCTAACGAATAAACAGTGTTTCACCAGATCCTGTATGTCAGAAACTCTAGTTTACTGCTGAGCAACTCATTTTATCATGGTAAAATAACACAGAAATGGAATAATAACACTTCAGTCTCCTGCCGAAGCTCCGGCGTCTGCTTTGAGAAACTGTCAATCACAGCTGTCAATCACGATGACACGCCCAGCATTAAATTACTGCTCAAAACATACTGTTTACAAAACTACTCAAAATAAAAAATATTGCCCCCCTCTGATACTGAGAGATGAATCACATCAAAGTCAGCTCTGATTTTTTTTACTACGTTTTACTACTTTTTTTTTTTTGTTGATAAATTGTTTGTGCCTTTTTTGAACATTTGAGTGTGACTGAGACTTTTTGTTCTATTTTTAAATATATTTTGTTCTGCCATTTTGAAACATTGAGGTGTTAAATTTAATTTATATATTAGGAAAATTAAACCTTTCTTGGTGCTCTTTGAGCCTACATTCAGTATGAGTAAAATACTTAAGTTCTTTTAAAATCGGATACTTTAATACTTTTACTCAAGTCTTATTTGAATTGGTGACTTGTAACTTGTAATGGAGTAATTTTACAGTAAGGTATCTGTACTTTTACTCAAGTATGGTTTTCAGGTACTCTTTACACCTCTGTTAATAACATATCGAACACTCATAATTACAGGCTCAAAATAAATTAAAGTTGTACCTTTCTCTCAGTGCTGTTCTTCATGTTTCTGTCTGCATCTCTGTAATGAAGTATAATATTGTGCTCATATCAATTATGAGAGAATATTACTGTAAACAATGATAAAAATAAATGATAATACTTCATAATATGAAATGATAGACTTTTTGTCCATGTGATAAACAGTGCTCGGCATAAATGAGTACACCCCTTTTGAAAATTAACATATTTATCCATTTCTCAGTGAGTATAGACAATATATAGTGGTGCATTTAAACAAATCAGTTTCATTAAAGGTGCAGTATGTAAGTTTGACACCCAGTGGTTGAACTAGGTATTGCACTCCTGGATCATTCTATTGAAATAGACGCAAACTCGGGATGCCAGATTGAGTACAGGAGTGAGTGATTTACTCTGTGTTCTAAATAAAAGCAAAGACACGCGATAGAGGGAATATTCTCCATATTAAAAGGAGTTTTAGTTCTAACCAACACCTCGAGTTAATATATTAGAAACGGCTTCTATTACTCACAGCTGAACAACAGAAAACTATGACAGATCACCTCAGGTAAACCTTGTGTGCTTTATTCAGTGCTAAATGCTAACAATATGAGTTTGAATAGACTATAAACCTTACCGTTTCGTGAGTGAGTGCATATTCTGCGCTTCTGAAAGGCTCTATTTACATTTCTGTCGTGTTTCTACTGGTGCAAACAGCCAAACTGCTCATCACTGCGAATCTCGTCATGAAGCGTGTTGTTAGGACACGCGGTTACAATGTAACCTGCTCACCTAATGTTTATGTTAGTAATATTTATATCATTTGCTAAATAATAACCTCATGTGGATCTGAATCTGTCTCATTTTGACGTCTGATACTGTCCATTTTAGTCACGGACGCATGCTATCAGAGCCTTTCTGAATGATGAATGAATGAAATACGCTGTTTTCCAACAAGGCAACCCGGAGTGCTGAAATATAATTGGCTAAACTGGCATTGTGCAGGTTAAATTGACCTAAACAAAGACAGCGTTCCGGCACGGAAAAACCATTTTCAAAGCAGAATATCTGACTTCAGCATTGGTCTTTAGTTAAACAAGTATGTTCACTTAGGATGTTTCTTAAATATCTGCACACTTATTATGGTATTTTTATGCTTTAGAAGAGTCAAAAACTTGCATACAGCACCTTTAAGCAGTTTTATCCATTAATATAAGAGTTTGGTCACCAAACATCTTTAGGAATAAAGATAATACATTTAAATTCAAACCAGTTATGGGAAAATTATATATATACAAACTACAACTACAAAATTACAGCTAAATTTCAGCTATATTTTATATATTTTCATGTTTCTCTTGATTTATCCTGTTTATTAAATGTGTATTGAATATTTCCCCCATCATATTAGTTTGTATGTCTAATTACTGGACTGTGATCTTCACTGTTTCTGTTAGATTAGTTGATCAGTTTTGTCTTTAATTACTGACTAATCTAATGTATCTGCACACACATATATTACTGTAAGAGAGAGATCTGTGAGGGGTTACTCATTTATGCTGAACACTGCATGTTGCTGTCTTCATCTGTGTTTATTTATGGTATAATGTGGTGTAAAGCTGTGAGGTTTATTTACCCTACAGTTTTGTCCAGATCTGCATATTTTGAGTCTGATGTTTTCTTTCCTCATACAGTCATCGGCATCACGTACTGCACGATCAGAATGTGGACAAGCGGACCTGCATCCCTATGAACTACATGGACCCTAACCAGGCACCCTACACCGTGTGCAACAGCTCCCTGTCAGAGTATGGGGTTCTCGGTGGGTTTAAGCCGCAGAATCTAGGCTTTAAACCTGAAATAACGTGACAGATGTTCAGTCTTGGACTTGTTACTTCAAGAAATTAATTGGTTATAGTTACTGGAGACTCTCACAAATAGTAACGCATTTATAACTAAATAAAATTTGACCTATTCTGCCCTTTTTTACAAGATGTAAATGCATCTCTGCTGTCTCTAGAGTGTGTTTGAGTTTGAGCTGAGAATAGCACACAGATAATGTTCTCTAACTCTCTGAAACTGACCCTTTTAGGCTTTGATCCTAATTGTGGTGTTTTGGTGACTGCAACTTTAAATTCAAATGAGGTTTAAAAAGAGGGCGGAGCTACAGACACCTGTGTGTCACCAATCTAAAACTCCACATCTATAATCCTCTTAGTCTATCCTGGCGTTACCTTCAGCAGCTCAAACACTCTAATGGCTAATGGACAGACGGCTGCTTCTCACTCAGGGCTGCTGTTTATGCTAATGAGGGAGAGATGGGCACTTGTGGGGCGGGGCTTTCCCCCTCTAATGACACGTACAAAAGGAGAATGTCAATCAAAGTGTCTGATTAGAACAAATACAATTAAGTCATGTTTGTCATTAGAGGCTGGAGATATTCACACACTGCTGACACACAACTGTGTTTAAAAGAGAGTAATAGGTCTCCTAGTAAATCGCTATCAATTGAACACCGCATTTTATTGTCAGTAACAGTGTTGTAATGGGGGAAACAGTCATTTGTTTGATTACTCGTTACTGTAAAAAGTAATGTCTTTAATCTGTAACACCATTATTCCCATCACAGGTTTTGAGCTTGGCTTTGCTATGGCGAGTCCGAACGCTCTGGTGCTCTGGGAGGCTCAGTTTGGGGATTTCCACAACACGGCGCAGTGCATTATTGACCAGTTCATCTGCCCCGGCCAGGCCAAATGGGTCCGGCAGAATGGCATCGTGCTGCTGCTGCCACACGGCATGGAGGGCATGGTGAGGATTTCTCCAATCTACCGCACACACTCAGCTAAAGGCAATTAGTTCTTTTCTTAAAGTGAAAGTAAAGCACTCAGTCAAGTTTACGTTATTTTCCACTTTAATGAAAATATATATAAACAAGCTGAATTAATGTAACTATTTAGCAGAAAACGGCATGTTTTACTATAGATTTTAGACCTAGGGCGCCGCCATCCTGGAATATCGCTGTGTCTGACATCACGGGGTTGGTTCCGTTCCCTCAGCTGAACAGATACAGTGGAAGTAAAGGACTGAACACGGAGACTGGACAGCCTAAATGTGTTAGTTGTGGACGTGGAGCTGGTGCAAATGCAAGCATCAGATGTGTGTCTGATATAAAAATATATATTTATTCTATTTTTCTTTATTCCCTTTTAATTACCGATCATTTGATGCACTTTGGTCCACTCTCTGTATTACGCTGCCTGACTGCCTGTCTGGGATTCAACCATGGTTGCAGGTGCTGACGTAATAGGGGCTGGTACTTTCACTTTTCACTACTACAGCCCCTCACCTCTGCTCGTGTTCAAACCAAACTAAGACACATGGCAGGTTTTTACGTCCTTCATACATGCTGAGAGATCGAGTATGTCTTGACATAATCCACACAGACGTAGAAAAGCGTGAAGTCATGTATGATTTTAAATGTTTCGTTAGTCTGAATGTAAATCCCCAAAGTGCATCAAACAAAAGGTATTAAAATAAGAAAAATAGAAGATGTATAAATATATTGTATATATTAGACACACATCTGATGCTTGTATTTGCACCAGCTCTGCGATGCACGTCCACAACTTCATGCATTGGGTTAAATTAGTCTGTTACTACCATGGTTGAAACCCAGACAGGCAGTCAGGCAACGTAAAACAGAGAGTGGACCAAAGCGCAACATGCATAAAGAGGATGATGTGCTCAAAATACTCATTTGCCTAATAATTCTGCACTGCCTGTAATGTAAACTTGAATGAGTGCTTCACTTCCACTTTAAGGTTTTAAAGAGTTTGAGAATTGCTTTTGCTTTTTTTGCAATTACCGGGATCATTTTTTATTGTTGTTTGTTTTTTTAATTGAGTTTTTTTGCAATTACAGTGATTGCAATTAGTTTTTTGTCTGTTTATTTGTTTTTTATTTTTTTGTTTTTTATTTTTTGCAGTTACAGGGATTGCAATTTAGTTTTTTATGGAGTTATATTTTTTGTTTTTGTTTTGCAGTTACAGGGATTACAATTTTAGTTTTTATTATTTTTTTGTTTTTACATTTCCATTTAGTCATTTAGGAGACACTTTTGTCCTAAGCGACTTACACTAGAGGAGGCATTCAGCGATTCAACATGAAGAGGCAATACACACAAGAAATGCTGATTATACAAAGGAATTTGTTTGTGGTCTGAGAATTAAGTGCTGGAGTAAGAGTGCTAGAGCTTTTTATTTGTATTTTTAATTTTTTTAAGTTTAGTTCTATTTTAATTACAGGGATTGCAATTTTTATTTTGTAATTTTTTTTTAATTACAGTAATTGCCTTTTTTTTTATATATATATATATAATTTTTTTTGCAATTACAGGTATTGCATTTTTTTTTTTTTTTTGCAGTTTTTAAATATTTTTAGCTTGTTTTTCAACTTTTTTTGCAATTACAGGAATTGCAATTTTTGTATTTGTATTTTTAAATAAATGTATATTTTTGTGCAATTACAGGGATTGCAATTTTTTTGTTTTTATTATAATTTTTGTTTTTCAAATTGAGTTTTTTTGTTTGTTTGTTTGTTTTCAGTTACAGGTATTGCTATTTGTTTTGACCATTCTTGTGATGTGATTAACTAGGTCGTGATGTGTTAACAAGCAATATTCAATTTTTCAATTCAATTCAGCTTTATTTCTATAGTGCTTTTACAATGTAAATTGTGTTAATATCATAACACTTTTAGGAACTTTTTAAAAAGTTACATTTGGCCACTTTCTAATGTGATACAGTATATATATATATATAAAATTATGAATTACGAAAAAACTTTTTTTATGGTTAGAACATAATTCAATTCAATGCATGTTTATTTATATAGTGCCTGTAGATTGTGTTAAAGCAGCCTAACAAAGTTCTAGTAAAGTCCAGATTTCAGAGTTGAAGTTCAGTTTAGTTCAGTTCAGTGTGGTTTAATGCGTACCATAGAAATGTACAGCTCTTTATCTTCTGCATTAAATAAAGATGAGCAATAAATCATTATATCATATAACCAACACAATATTAGAGTGTTGTATAATTATTTAAGATCTATCTTGCTTATTTTTTTCCTTTCTGTTGTTTCCAGGGCCCGGAGCACTCATCTGCCCGGCCTGAGAGATTCCTGCAGATGTGCAATGATGATCCTGATGTTTTCCCGGTACAAACACTGTTTTTACTATCTATATCATTTCAACTCAAAGCTTAAAAGTCACCTGCAGGGCTTTTAAATTCACTGTTTTGTTCAGTAATTGACGTTATTTCAGCTGAAACCTGAAGACAGGGCGGGGCATATGGTAGCTTCTCCGCTTTTTACTAGAACAGCCAATGAACTGCAAGCTTTGAATGTCAATATATTTTATGTTTTGCAGTGCACTAGCTTAAAGTCTATTATATGAATAAAAATAACCTTAACATTTATGTTATGATGAGATTTTCTATGCCTCATTGTTTGTTTGTTTAATTTGACCTAAGTGATCTGTGAGATGTGCAAATGATAACTGTAATTTTAAATTAATACTTTAATGTTAATTTCACTGTATATTAATGAGCTTAATGAATAAATGAAATGGTGGAAATAAGATAAGTGTATAATCAACTCTTACATCTAACAAAGTAGGAATGTGCATTATAGAAAGATCAACTGAATGCAGAAATGAATGTATAACTTCATAGTTTAAGCAAATGGGCAAAAAAAAACTACATAATAAATGATAAAAATAACACATTTTTATTTGTATGGCACTTTTCCTACAGAACATGTTACTCAAAGTGCTTCACAAGCAAAAACTAATGTTAAAAACAACATCAATATCTGGTAAAATATGGAAACACGTACAGAAAACAAAATAAACCTAAAGTTAAAGCAAATGGAACAAAATAAACAATGAATATAATCAGATGAATACGTACATGTACACATTTATACATGCACTACCTGACAAGTCTTGTCATCGATCCCAGTATTAAGAGCAACAAATAATAACTGGACTTCTAGTTGAGCATTTGGAAAAGTGTCAGAAGGTGGATTTCTCTGCTGAATCATCTGTTGATCTGCATCCCAATCATCACCAATACTGCAGAAGACCTACTGGAACCAGCATGGAGCCAAGATTCTCACAGAAATCAGTCAAGTTTGGTGAAGGAGAAATCATGGTTTGGGGTTAAATCATTCAGTATGGGGGCGTGCGAGAGATCTGCAGAGTGGATGATCAACATCAACAGCCTGAGGTATCAAGACATTTGTGCTGCCCATTACATCACAAACCACAGGAGAGGGACAATTCTCCAGCAGGATAGCGCTCCTTCTCAGACATGAACATTATTAAGCATGTCTGGGGTCAGATGGGGGAGGCGTTGAAGATAAATCCAAAGAATCTTGATGAACTCTGGGAGTCCTGCAAAAAGGCTTTCTTTGCCATTCCAGATGACTTTATTAATGCGTGATTTGAGTCATTCAGAGATGTATGATGCAGTCCTCCAAGCTCATGATGGAGTCAGACACAATATTCATTCTGTTTCCACTGCAGCATGACTTTATATTCTATACTGGACATTATTGAAGGTTCAGTGATGAGACTTTAGTCTAAGCAGAGTCAGACCTTACTGTCCAAATGAAATCATTCAACATCAAGACATGATCATATTTTATTGTGCTCAAATAAGCAAAATCTAGAGGCCTTTGCCTTTCATAGAGACACTTCTGACACCAAATCATCAACTAGAAGTCCAGTTATTATTTGTTGCTCCCAAAACTTGGATAGGCCACAAGACTTTTGTCATGACGTTTAAGACTAACATATTGATGATAACAGCGAGAAAAAAACTCAGTTCTGATTTTAATATTCCACAGAAAATCACGGAGGACTTTGCGGTCCGGCAGCTGTATGACTGTAACTGGATCGTGGTGAACTGCTCCACTCCTGCAAACTACTTCCACGTGCTGCGCAGACAGATCCTGCTGCCCTTCAGAAAACCAGTAAGAGACTTTTCACTGCGATGATCATCTATACAGGCTAATTTCATCAACAATAAGACAGAAATATCAGCTTAAAGAGTTTTAAAGTCACAGATTATTAAGCCTCTTTTGGCTTATTTTGTTTGGTGCCCATTTGATTCCCAAAAGAATTCATGTTGGCTCATGGTGCATTAACTAATGGCTGTCTGGAACACTTGATTCTGATTGGTCAGTCGTGATATTCAAACATATGTTATGTTAGTGATAAAGTAGATCCAGGAGGTTGTTTTCTCAGAATAAAGCCTGACAGGTTTATCAGCAGCCCAATATGAAGCACTGCTAGAGAAGACTGAAGGATTTACCAACCGCCTGGATGTGCTTTATCCTGATTATTACACAGCTGCTGGCCACAAAACATGCACATTAGACACAAAACATTGTTCTGAGCCATAATAGTTTATTAAATCTTTAATTAAACCAAAGCTGACAGAAACGAGAACATCCGATGGAGTATATACTAACCTACGTATTATTAAACTAGAAGACGACGGCAAAAAAGTGAGGCTGAAATCATGTCACGTTTCCACTGTCAGGCAGTGCGTCACACAAACCCCGGCCCCAGAACGTCTCCCGAATTAAACGTCACACAACCCACCCAGTTCAGCGGGAATCAGGCAGATAAAGCACACCATCGCATCATCATGAAATGATTCAAATGAAGACAACAAACAGATGACACGTTACTGTACAGCGTTACATTATACAGTTGAAGTCAGAATTATTAGCCCCCCTTTGAATTTTTTTTCTTTTTTAAATATTTCCTAAATTATGTTTAACAGAGCAAGGGAATTTTCACAGTATTTCCTATAATATTTTTTCTTCTGGAGAAAGTCTTATTTATTTTATTTTGGCTAGAAAAAAAGCAGTTTTTAATTTTTTTAAAGCCATTTTAAGGTCAATATTATTAGCCCCTTTAAGCTATATTTTTTCCGATAGTCTACAGAACAAATTCTTCATTATATTGTTCAATAAAATAAATTCAATCATTATACAATAACTTTCCTAATTCCCCTAACCTGCCTAGTTACCCTAATTAACCTAGTGAAGCCTTTAAATGTCACTTTAAGCTGTATAGAAGTGTCTTGAAGAATATCTAGTCTAATATTATTTACTGTCATCATGACAAAGAGAAAATAAATCAGTTATTAGAGATGAGTTATTAAAACTATTATGATTAGAAATGTGCTCTCCTTTAAACAGAAATTGGGGAAAGAATAAACAGGGGGGCTAATAATTCAGGGGGGCTAATTAATCTGACTTTAACTGTATGTCTATACGCACAAGCCTGTGTGTTTTCATTCATTATATTCGTTTACTCGCCGACCGACTGTTGGCATCATGCATCGAGTGGTCTTGCCACTAACGGAGGGATGAACAGCGCAAAAACTATAATATAAGACCACAGAAATTCTCCAGAAATAACTCGGTATAAAATGTATTTTGTAACATCCTCGTTTTGATAGACGCAGAGCACAAATGCTCCGGAGAGACCTAAAACATATTAATATTTCCGCAGGCTATATGACACTTAATAAGTAATTCCCCTTTATTAAGGAGAATAAATTAAGGATGTTGCATATTATTCAGTTATCTTAAGTAAAGTGTTAAGTGTTTCAGCACATAAGAGCAAGTAATCAGAATCAGAAAGAGCATTATTGCCAGGTATGTTCACACATACGAGGAATTTGTTCAGGTGACAGAGCTTCTACAGTGCAACAGAATTACAGACAGGACTAAAACATATCATAAATATATTTAAAAAATAAAAGTAAGTAGTGAATGCAAATATACAAATTGACAAGTGTATGTACAGCTATATTACTATATACAACACAATATGTGCAGCTGTTATGTGCAAATTGGCATGTAAAGTGTGTTGTTAAATAAGTGTATGTGTGTATAAAAGTGTATAGCAGGTAGTGATGTTGGTTCCACAATTACTATCATCAAGTGTTCATGAGATGGATTGCCTGAGGGAAGAAACTGTTTCTGTGTCGGGCTGTTCTGGTGCGCAGTGCTCTGTAGCGTCGACCAGAAGGTAACAGTTCAAACAGGCAGTGTGCTGGGTGTGAGGAGTCCAGAGTGATTTTGGCAGCCCTTCTGCTCGCTCTGGATAAGTACAGTTCTTGGAGAGTAGGGAGGGTTGTACCAATGATTCGCTCAGCAGTCCGAACTATTAGACGTAGTCTTCGGAGGTCGGATTTGGTAGCTGAGCTAAACCAGACAGTTATTGATGTGCAGATGACTGATTCAATGATGGAGGTGTAAAACTGATTCAGCAGCTCCTTTGGGAGGTTGAACTTCCTCAGCTGACGAAGAAAGTACAGCCTTATTGTCGGTAATGTCTATATATCGTTGCGCTCAGCAGATTTCCACTAATAAAGCTCTACATTTAAAAGTTTAGACAGGACCAGGTTGTACATACAAGATGCAGAATCGGACACTCAAGACTCACACACGCATATTTATTGAAAGGGGAAGAAAAACCTATTTGTGACTTGTGTAAGAATATTTTGACGATAAAGCATATTTTAATAGAATGTGTATTTTTTTTATTATATTATATAAAGTTTTAAGTGAAATGTTTAAAAAGCTGCCTTCTGGAGCAATTTTAGAATATTTATCTTTAATCAAACTAAAAGATTGTATATGACTCTTTTCCGTGTTGTTGCTACGTGTATGTTTTTTTTTCTTGTTATTTTTTTACAATGTATGTTTGTTAAGAAACTGATATGATTATATGATTATATATTGTATATTTATTATATTTTTTTGCCATGAATATAGCCAATGATGCTGATATGGCATTAAAACCTAAATAAATAAATAACATTTAAGATGTCCTTTTTAAATTTACTACGTCATCTAAAAACAAAAAACACTTGTTTGACGACACATTTTTACTTGCAGTTTTCCCCAATCCGTTTATAAAGCAGCACTGCAGGACTGGATGACAGAAAAGAAGATTTACTGACCCAAAATGCTCTGTTTGCACGATTTGATTAATATGATCGTATCCAAATACTTCATAAATAATATTTTAAACCTCCTCCGTTGTTTATTGTTTTTAGAAAATATCTCTAATCTTTTTTTCAGAGAGGCCTTTGTAAAATGAAAGTTTAAAATGAAACGGTTTAATTTATTCGTATTGTGTACGAATACGTATTGTTATAGCTTTATAGCGTTTGTTTTATATTGGTGTATTTATTTAATGTGATTTTATTATATCCCATATTTATAATTCTTTAAATGATTTCAATATATCTCAGGCTATTTTATCTAGATATGACACTATTGTGTTGAGCCTGCAGAAGTGGACACATCTTTTGTAAAGTTTTATGTCTTTCTATTGTATTCTGTATTATCTGCAAAATAAAGAAAGAAAGAAACCGCTCACGACATCAAGAGCTGTCAAGCGAGCGCTCTTTTGCCCGGTCTCACACACACACACACATGCATTTAAACATGCACGCTTCATGCACAAACACACCTTTTAAACTTGACAAAAACTCTGGACAACCTTTACTGGCTGCTGTGTCTTTAATATGGTGTAAAGATTCGTATGCGTTATTGAAACATCAAGGAGGACGCAGCAAAGAAATATCACTTATAAATGAAACTACTTTATTATTTTATGCAGCAGCCTTACATTTAAACATACGGGCGATCATAAGCAAAAAGACCCCTAGCCTATAAGGTGTTTTATTGAATATTTTAAACCAGGGGTGTCCAAACTCGGTCCTGGAGGGCCGGTGTCCTGCATAGTTTAGCTCCAACTTGCCTCAACACACCTGCCTGGAAGTTTCTTGTATATCTAGTAAGAGCTTGATTAGCTGCTTCAGGTGTGTTTGATTAGGGTTGGAGCTAAACTCTCCAGGACACCGGCCCTCCAGGACCGAGTTTGGACACCCCTGTCTTAAACTGATCAGCTGTATGTTTTTCTTCCCCTTATTTATTTATTTATTCTGGTTCATCTACTCGTGTGAGATCAAAAAGCTAGTGTAATGGCAGCACGCCATCTTTACCAGACTTGGGTTAACGCCGCCTCTCCTTTTACTCCACCCCGAAGCCCCAGCTTTGGCCCTAGGTATTCGGCAGCCCAAGGAAGCCCCGCTTTGACCCGATCAGGCCCTGCAAGTGACAGTGGAAATGCGACTGGCCCTGGCTCTGGCTCGCTCTTGCATGCTCGCTTTAGGCACGATAGTGGAAACGCAGCTACTGTTATTCATCGGTTGTCATCTAGGAATAACAGACCTTAGAATATTCAGCAATATCAGACAGCCGTGTAATTAAGTTAGCCTGCTGTGTGTATGAGGTCTATCAATTTAATGTTTATATTATAATGTGTGTGTGTTAACAGATATGATGCACATTCAGTCTTTCCTTCTTCTATTTGTTCCGCAGCTCATCATCTTCACACCTAAATCTCTGCTGCGCCACCCAGAGGCCAAGTCCAGCTTCGAGGAGATGCTGCCTGGTAAAATCTTGCCCGTCTGCTGTCATATTACTGCCCAGTCCAACACATAGTGATGGTGTGTGTTTGCGTTTGTTTGTGTGTCTGAACAGGCACACACTTCAGCCGGCTGATCCCAGAGCAGGGCAGTGCGTCTCAGAGCGCAGCAGGCGTTCAGCATCTGATCTTCTGCACTGGGAAAGTGTTTTATGATCTGCTGAGAGAGAGGAAGAGTCGAGGCCTGGAGGAGTGTGTGGCCATCAGCCGCATCGAGCAGGTCTGCACACAGTCACTGCCCTCTCATCTTTATTTACTCTCATATTCAATAGTGTATATGCAGGAGGACTTTTCATTCACACACAAATTGCATGCAAATGCATCAACCTTCCAGCTGCAACCCAGTACTGGGAAACACCCACACACCCACACTCATACACTACGGCCAATTTAGTTAATCAGTTCCCCTATAGCGCATGTGTTCGGACTGTGGGGGAAATCGGAGCACCCGGAGGAAACCCACGCCAACACGAGGAGAACATGCAAACTCCACACAGAAACACCAACTGACCCAGCCGGGACTTGACCTTCTTGCGACACCACTGAGCCACAGTGTCACCTCGCTGGTCATAATAAGCAATGCTAATCAACATTTCTTTCCTGAATGTTATATGCATGTTACTGTAAGTATAGTGTAGATGTTGACGGTGTGTGTGTGTGTGTGTGTGTTGTGCAGCTCTCTCCGTTCCCATTTGACCTGGTGAAAGCAGAGGCAGAGAAGTATCCGCATGCGCATCTGCTGTGGTGTCAGGAGGAGCACAAGAATCAGGGATATTATGATTATGTGAAGCCCCGCATCAGCACAACCCTCAACAACACCCGTCCTGTCTGGTAATTCAGCATCTCTGGTTCACATTACATCTCAATATATATGTGTAAATATTTACAGTTGAAGTCAAAATTATTCGCCCTCCTGTTAAATTGTTTTTCAAATATTTCCCAAATGATGTTGAAGAGATTCAGGAATTTTTCACAGTATTTGCACTAATATTTTTTCTTCTGGAGAAAGTAATCACGATTAATCGCATCCAAAATAAAGGTTTGTTTTGACTTAAAATATTTGTGTAATGTATATATTTATTATGTACTGTGTACATAAATACACGCATGCATGCATATTGATATATGTATCAAATACCCACATATTTTAAATATAAATAACCCTAACCCTGCACATTGATGGATTTGCTCTTCAGTGTTGGACTCTCAGTAGTGATTATTAACCCACACTGAACTGAGCTAAACTGAACTGAACTGAATCTCTGAAAACTGAACTGACACTGTTTACATTCACTATAATCTTCCATGTGAAGCTGCTTTGACACAATCTACATTGTATAAGCGCTATACAAATAAAGATGAATTGAATTGAATATTTAAAATATGTGGGTATTTGATACATATATAAATTTAAATATCTTTGTAACAAAATTGTTTTGTGTAATTTAGTTTGTGTGTGTGTGTGTGTGTGTATCACAAATACTTAATGAATAAATATACACTCACCAGCCACTTTATTAGGTACACCTGTCCAACTGCTCGTTAATGCAAATTTCCAGTCCGCCAATCACGTCAACAACTCAATGCACTTAGGCATGTAGACATGGTCAAGACGATCTGCTGCAGTTCAAACTGAGCATCAGAATGAGGAAGAAAGGGGATTTAAGTGACTTTAAGCGTGGCATGGTTGTTGGAGCCAGATGGGCTGCTCTGAGTATTTCAGAAACTGCTGATCTACTGGGATTTTCACGCACAACCATCTCTAGGGTTTACAGAGAATGGTCCGACAAAGAGGAAATATCCAGTGAGCGGCAGTTCTGTGGGCGCAAACGCCTTGTTGATGCCAGAGGTCAGAGGAGAATGGCCAGACTGGTTCCAGCTGATAGAAAGGCAACAGTAACTCAAATAAGCACTCGTTACAACCGAGGAGAAGAGCATCTCTGAACACACAACACGTCCAACCTTGAGGCGGATGGGCTACAGCAGCAGAAGACCACACCGGGTGCCGCTCCTGTCAGCTAAGAACAGGAAACTGAGGCTACAATTCACACAGGCTCACCAAAACTGGACAACAGAAGATTGGAGAAACGTTGCCTGGTCTGATGAGTCTCCATTTCTGCTGCCACATTCGGATGGTCGGCTCAGAATTTGGTGAACATGAAAGCATGGATCCATCCTGCCTTGTATCAGCGGTTCAGGCTGGTGGTGGTGGTGTAATGGTGTGGGGGAGATTTTCTTGGCACACTTTGGGTCCATTAGTACCAATTGAGCATGGTGTCAACGCCACAGCCTACCTGAGTATTGTTGCTGACCATGTCCATCCCTTTATGACCACAGTGTCTCCATCTTCTGATGGCTACTTCCAGCAGGATAACGCACCATGTCATAAATCGCCAATCATCTCAGACTGGTTTCTTGAACATGACGATGAGTTCACTGTACTCAAATGGCCTCCACAGTCACCAGAGCTCAATCCAATAGAGCACCTTTAGGATGTGGTGGAACGGGAGATTGGCATCATGGATGTGCAGCCGACAAATCTGCAGCAACTGTGTGATGCTATCATGACAATATGGAGCAAAATCTCTGAGGAATATTTCCAGTATCTTGTTGAATCTGTGACACCAAGGATTAAGGCAGTTCTGAAGGCAAAAGGGGTCCAACCTGGTACTAGTAAGGTGTACCTAATAAAGTAAATTAAATATATATATATATACACATATATATGTATATATAAAAGCAATTACAAGTGTGTTTTTTTCCTTTAGTTAAGACTGTCTAACCCAAGGGTGTCCAAACTCGGTTGTAGAGGCCCGGTGTCCTGCATGGTTTAGCTCCAACTTCCTTCAACACACCTGCCTGGAAGATTTTAGTACACCTAGAAAGAGCTTGATTAGCTAGTTCATGTGTGTTTAATTGGGGTTGGAACTAAAATATGCAGGACACCGGCCCTTCAGGACCGAGTTTGGGCACCCCTGGTCTAACCTTTCAGAAGCAATATTTTTATTTTTATTTTTCATTACTCATGCAATGTGTTGATCTGTTGTGTTGATCTGTTGTGTTGTGTTCAGGTATGTGGGCCGAGAGCCGGCCGCTGCTCCGGCTACTGGAAACAAGAAAGCTCATCTCCTGGAGCTGCAGCGTTTTCTGGACACAGCGTTCAACCTGGAGGCTTTCCAGAGCGCATCATAACCAGCACACACACGCACACACACCTCCGTCCCGCAAACACACTCTGCTATTAGCATCAGAAGGCAAGCTGGCAGCTACAGAGAATAAAGCACTGTAATCTATGCAGAATCTCCCGCAAGCTTTAACTGCTCCAGGATCAGTGTTCATGCATGATCTGAAGGAAGGCATCCTGACGGAGCCCTGAAATAATGTACAGATTCAATCACAGGTTCCCCTTCAGGATGACTTCAAGGGTCTGTTCACGCAAAAATGAACATGTCCTGTTTGTTTCAAGTGATCCAAGATGACTTTTATTTCTTCAGCAGATTGTTCGAGAAGATTTTGAGCTGAATCTGTGGTGTTTAGTGATTATAAAGGCAGTGAATGGTGACAGGTTATTTAGATTAAAAATAACCACATAAAAATGAGTTCAAATCAATAGTCATGGCTCCTGATGACACACTGAGCTCTTCTAAAGCTAAACGATCGCTCGGTGTAGAAATTGAACATTATTTACAATGTTATGAGCTATAATAATTATTATTAACTATATTTGCACATGTGCTGAGATCTGTTAGACCAGGCTTTGGATTAAGTAAAGTTTCGCTAATCATTAGCTAGCCTGTCAGATAATTCCAAAATTACTATAAATATTCTGCCTAAACTTCATTCCCTATCTTCGTTTTAGAAAACCCCCCTTCTATCCTTCCCTTCTCCCTCCTCAATTCTAGGATCGGGTGACATGGTGGCTCAGTGGCTGGTGCTGCTGCCTCGCAGAGTGAGGGCCAATGGTTCAAGTTCTAAATGAGCCAGTCGGCACTCTCTGCGCCGAGTTTGCATGTTCTCCCCGTGTTAGCATGGATTTTCCTTGGGTACTCCATTTTCCTTTCACAGTCTAAAAACATGTGACATGAGTGAATTGTAACAGTCACAAGCATCTACCGCATACATACTGAATCGATTCTTATAGAACAAACTTATTAACCAAAGTACAGGTAAAAAAGTAAACTGGGAGGCTCTCGAGAAATACCTGATCTCGTATTCCTCCTAATGCTCATTGGCCAGGCGGGAGCCTTGGTCTCATCTATCTCCGAGCTCAGGGTTCTCTCCCGGGACAGCATGCCAAACCTGCTATTGTAGTCGAGCATTATCTAAGTGTGAACTCTTGAAAGCTAATAATACTGTAAATAATGTTCAAGTTTTCACTCGTTTGCCTTCACAAGACCTCAGTGTGTCATCAGCAGGGCCAGATGGAATCTGTGGACGTTTTTTGCTATTTCTGCGGAGAATTTTGGTAAAAATCTGCTGATTTCTGCGGAATTATTTTAGGAGTATCATAACTAAAACCTTAAAATGTGAAATAAAAAATAATATCTTTTTAACTTTTATTTAAAATTTAAAATGCAAATCCAATTAGATTAACAGTAAATAGTTAACTAAGTAAACAAACAGAATTAATGATGGGCGGAAAATCTGTGGAATTCTGCGCGCGCAGATCCGTGTGGGCCTAGTCATCAGGAGCTATTGATTTAGACTTGTCTGTGTGTTTATTTATTTTTGCAACAAGTGTTTGTATTAGTTTTACATTTTTCAATAAATGCCAAACAACACAACAAATAAGCATAATAATACAAAGAAAATAATGAAAATTTAAATAAATTAATTAATAAAAAATTTAATTATTAATAAAAAACAATTAAGGCGTATAAACGCTTTCAATTAAAATACAGAGGCAGGCAATAGCGGCAGTGAACATATTAAGCATGTTAAGAATAAACAGCATGTGTTTATTTTTAATCTAAATAACCGGTCACTATTCACTGCCATTATAATCACCACAGATTCAGCTCAAAATCTGTTTTAAAGGGCCATGAAACCCCCCTGTCTCAGCAGGGTGTTTTCACACCTCTAGTTTGGAAAAAGTCAGGAAAGTGGGCGTGTCCAGCTCTGTTTAGGTGGGAGTGTCGGGGGAGGGAAAGAGGAAAGCTGCATAAAAATTTGCATAAAAATGGGAGTGTCCGTTTGGGCATGCGCTGATTTTCACAGGCAAAACAAACGCAGGGGAGAAAGACAGTGACTGTGTTTACATGGACATCAGTAATCCAATTATTTGCCAAATTATTAAATGGTGGACTTTCACTGCAGTGTGGCACTTTCATTCAGGAATATTTCCTGCATGCCCCCGTAACAAACGAGATTGATTCGAGAGTGTAGTTTTAATGGAGTATTTGATACCACATGGCGAATAGCAGAAGAAACCCTCCGCATTTCTCTGTTACTTAGATGCATTTGGTAGGTAGCGTCAGAAAGCCGTGTGTATATCATGTCACAAAATGCGGCGAAAATCCTACACGACGGTAATAGTTTGATTGCGGTGTTTACATGTTTACGCTCGGAGAGCAGCATTTACAGTGGATCTTTCAGTTCATAATATTGTAGTGATATTAACGTACTGTAAACTTAGTAACTTAGAAATCATTTTGACTAAGGCATGTCTTTAAACACTGAAAGAGCACTGCTGACCATACGAACTTCGCCATCTGAATAAACAAACAAAGACCACTGATCTCTTACCAAATCTGTAGAGACAGGACAATCAACACCAACTGGAGCCGCGTCTTTATTAAAAGGAGACGAGCAGCAATTCCGGATTTCATCATTTCCAGATGCGAAAAGCTCTCGGGTAAACGATGTTCCATACAAACGTATTTCTGCGGCGTGCCGCGTGCACTGTAATCCACACGTGAGTCCAGCAGCGCTCTCATAGCGGGAAATGAAAACAAAACCTTCGTTGCAGCACATTTATTAACACAACACTGGCGACTCGTGTCTCCAAACAATTCTTCTTCTTCCACTTGTTTTGGCAACACAACGTGGCGTCTCTCTGTTGTCTGAACAGGTAAAACAGTCTTCAAAGCTATCATGCATATTAATGAAGTTGCGCCGCATACACAATAGAGCGCGCTGATTGGTTTGAGCCAAGTCTTTCTCGTGAATTAATGCTGCACAGTCAGAGACGTCACGATGCACTCGCAAGTACAGACATCCAGTCTACACGCTGGATCGCACACAAGTCTCTAATCGCCCTGATGCAGCTTCAAAAATTAATTTCAAACCGGAAGATTTAATTTAATCAAAATAACACAAAAACGACCAATTTTGACTTGTTAGTGAGATATACGTGTGCTAATAGTGTTTATAGCAGCGTGGGACACAGATATGACTGTCAACAGCTCAACACATGTGTTTTGGTGTTTCATGACCCTTTAATGATCAGCTGAAGAAATAAAGTATCCTATATATTGGATGACTTGTAAGTAAATTAACAGCAAATGTACATTTTTGAGTGAACTAACCCTTAAATAATTGCATTTGGATATGAAGAGAAGTGCTTGGCATGGACGTCCCTCATGCATGGACTGGATGCGTTTTAAACTACTGTGAGGGGAACGATCATCAAGCCTGCGTTTAGCAGATTTATAAACGAGAGGAAAGTTTTAAACACTCCGTGCCAAATTACCATGAACTTCAGTCTGCGACTCGAAGCTGAAACCATCACTTCATCTTGTTTTAATTCAAGACAGGCAAGCGTACGCTCTCAGCAAGGACTTAAAGTAAAATGATTTATTTATTTATGTTTATTCCAGACTTCAAAATAAAAGCATCTCCGTTTCATTCTGTCTGTTTCTGTTCTTGCGATCACTGTGATGTGAACACGTTTATTTAGCATTAATACATCTGATATGTGCATTTGATCAAGGTTAAAGGCACAGCTCACACAAAAATCAACATTATTTACTCTGGTGTTAAACCCAATGTGAGATATGCTGGAAACAACAGCCACTGACTTCAATAGTATGTATGTTTTAGTCTGTCTTTTCCCAGCATTCCTCAGAATATCTTTATTTGTGTTCAGAAGAAGCTAAGTGTGAGTTGATGTTTACTTGTTTGGTGAACTGCCCCTTTAAGGCAGTAGATTAACATGAATGTTTAATTAAGGTAAACAGTGGCCATCTAAGACAGCTTTACATGACACAGCAGGATTAATCCTTCATTATTGATACAGGCCTTCGGAGAGGTTCATATATTGAGTTTTACTGGTGTAAAACTGTACAGCGTGTGTGTGTGTGTGTGTGTTTGATATATTGACAGCAGTGTTATCAGTGTAAAATTGCAGAGCTTGTGTGTTTGATATATTGACAGCAGTGTTACCGGTGTAAATCTGCACCACTGGTGTGTTTTATTGATTGCAGGGATGCTGGTGTAAATCTGATATTTGATATATTTACTGCAATGTTACCAGTGTGAAACCGCATCGCTAGTGTGTGTGTGTGTGTGTGTGTTCTCCTCTTCTCTCTGATAAACCTGTACAGGTGTGTGTGCATATTCCTCTTCACAGTGAGCTGTTGCTGCGGCCGATCTTCTGTCTGCTGAACTTGTACAGGTCAGTTTGTGTGTGTGTGTGTGTGTGTTCCTCTTCAGTAAGCTGTTGTTGTGTTTGATCTTCTCACTTATGAACCGGTGTAGGGGTGTGTGTTACTGTTCACAGTGAGCTGCTGTTGTGGCTGATCTCGTCTCTGATGAACCTGTACGTGTGTGTGTGTGTGTGTGTGTGTGTGTTTTCCTTTTCACAGTGAGCTGTTGCTGCATCCGATCTTCTCTCTGATGAACCTGTTCAGGTCAGTGTGTGTGTGTGTTCCTCTTCAGTAAGCTGTTGTTGTGTTTGATCTTCTCACTTATGAACCGGTGTAGGGGTGTGTGTTACTGTTCACAGTGAGCTGCTGTTGTGGCTGATCTCGTCTCTGATGAACCTGTACGTGTGTGTGTGTGTGTGTGTTTTCCTTTTCACAGTGAGCTGTTGCTGCATCCGATCTTCTCTCTGATGAACCTGTTCAGGTCAGTGTGTGTGTGTGTTCCTCTTCAGTAAGCTGTAGTTGTGTTTGATCTTCTCACTTATGAACCGGTGTTGGGGTGTGTGTTACTGTTCACAGTGAGCTGCTGTTGTGGCCGATCTTGTCTCTGATGAACCTGTACAGGTCTGTGTGTGTGTGTGTGTTCCTCTTCAGTAAGCTGTTGTTGTGTCCGATCTTCTCACTTATGAACCGGTGTAGGGGTGTGTGTGTGTTACTGTTCACAGTGAGCTGTTGTTGTGGCCGATCTTGTCTCTGATGAACTTGTAGAGGTCAGTGGGTGGGTGTGCACTCCCGTAGTGTTTACAGTAGTCCTTCAGCAGCTCATACAGTTTACCTGTTCAGAGAAGAGCTGGAGTTACACTATACTCAGGATGAACACATTAGCACAGTCTCCTAACTACACGTTAACATGTTAAAAGGGTTTCTGTCCTAACCATTTGTGACAATAACACATCGCAGCAAAACAACAGCATAAACTACGATGACAATGATCCCCTCAGGTACTGATTATGTGCTTTATTCAGTGTTTAAACACATTTTACATGACATTTATTGCCATACTGAAAGCAGCAGCAGATTTGCAAATGCATTTTAAATGAAAGTCAGACCTGTGATTCAGTGCAGACCAACACCATCAGTCACTCAGTGGACTATTAATGATGTTAGAGAGCTTTAAAGTGTGTTCATTACATTACAAGCCTTCACTGGGAGTGCAGTGGCTGCTGTCTACATGTTTCTGTCACGTTGTGTATGGTGTAGACCAGGGATGTCAAACTCAATTCCTGGAGGGCCGCAGCCCTGCACAGTTTAGTTCCAACCCTAATTAAACACACCTGATCAAACTAATTGAGTCCTTCAGGCTTGTTTGAAACCTACTAGTAAGTGTGTTGAAGCAGGGTTGGAACTAAACTGTGCAGGGCTGCGGCCCTCCAGGAATTGAGTTTGACATCCCTGGTGTAGACGGACAATCTGCTTGTTGTGTCATGTGGTTTTAGGACACCATGTTAAATTCCCAGATTTGTCACTGACTAAATAGCCGAATTTCCATTACCAAAACTAAATAACAAACAGGCAGCGGCTGTGCGGAGCAGAATTTAGTCATTCTGTGATCACCGGATTCAACAAAGAGCTCGCCATATATCTGTTTTCCATGTTATATATTTATAATAATGTGTGAACTGCTGCTGTGGAAAATGTGGCTTTTTTGATTGGTGTGTGTGTGTGTGTGTGTGTGTGTGTGTGTGTGTGTGTGTGTGTGTGTGTACGTACCCACAGTCACTTTCCTCTGGGTCAGGATATCATGCATTTTCTGCAGTTCGTTTGCGAGGTGTGCGTTCCCAAAAGTGAAGTAAGCCACGTCTCGGTCCACCACTGCTGCGGCCATCAGCTGAAGCAGAGCTGAACACACACACACACACACAAGATCAGGCAGAGTGCAAGTGTGTGTTTGTTTGTCTGAGTGTGTGTGCAATAGTGTTTGTCCATGCATAAGTGTGTATTCACACATCTGTTTGTATGCATATCTGAGTGTGTGTTTGTGAGTGAGAGAGTGTGTGTGCCTGTTTCAGTTTGCGTCTGCGCATGAGTGTGAATATACATGTCTGAGTGTGTGTGTTTCTTGAGAGAGAGCGAGAGAGTGTGTGTGTGTGTGTCTGAGTGTGCATGTACACATCTGTGTGTGTGTGTGTGTCACTGATTGGGTGTTTGTTTGTTTTTTTTTGCGTGTGTGTGTTCATGCACCTTTGAGTTTGGGGTCTCCTCTGAAGGCTCCGCAGCCCCAGTTGCCTGTAGCGATGGCTGCTTTGGGCAGTCCACTGAATCCCACGAACGCCTTCAAGAATCACACAAAATAAACAGTTAAACACACTCCGAGAAACACACACACACACACACACCGATAAACGCACTTGTGCTGAGATCAGAGTAGAGGAGTGTTTGACCTTGTTGAGTTCTCGAGTGATGTTCTCTCTGCTGTACTGCTCTCGTGGGTTTTTGAAGTCCAGCGCGTCGATGGCCACGATCTGACGAAACCGCCTCTTCCACACGTCTCTGCACACACACACGCGCGCACACACACACAGAGATTTCTAGCTCAAATATCTAAAAGTCTTAAAATTAAGAAGCTTTTTTTTATAGACGAGCAGGAAATTATAGACTTGCTTTCAGAAATTAGTGAAAATGAAGAGAGTTTAACACTGAAACTGAATAATCTGACAACGGAGGAAGAGGAATACTCTGCTGTTGGCTTTGAGATTATTTAGCTTGTCTTATTGTCAGATTATTTTTCTTGTGTTCATTATAATTATTATAGGAGTGTGTTTTTACCGTCTCGTGCGGTCCATATACGGCCCCGTCCAGCTGAAGCTCCTGCTGTATCCTGACGTCAGGCTGTACATCTGCGGCCCTGAACACACACACACACACACACACACATTACAGTGGAGTGAGTGTGTGTGACATTGTAAGTGTACTTGACTCTCTGTGAGTGTGTGTCTCTTTTTCTCTGTGTGTGTGTATAGAGTCAGACCTGTGATCCTGACACACTCGTGGTCGTCCAGTTTCTCAGTGAAGAGTCTGGCCAGGATCAGCTCTGGACTCATCAGGAACAGAATCTCCTCCTGCACCAGGCCGGACGTCAGCACACCTCCACCGATGAACTTACTGGCGAAGTCCACCTACACACTCACATACACATATTCAATTAGGCAAAAGTGAACAGTAATTGATTCGATATTTCAGTGGTTCAGTCATTTGATTATACTAACTGGTAACTTGATGAATGACAGCCCACACTGGCCCTGGCTCAGCATAACTCTTGAGTTGTAGTCATATTTATTTACCCTATTCTTCTAAAGCTATAGACTGAGGAATGCTGAAGGCGTCTGAATAGTTAATGTTAAGAGATGTTCTGACCTGCAGCATCCCTGTGCCTTCCTTCTCAATGGAGCCGTCAGCAGAAATGTGGAGATTCTTCAGGAGTTTCTTCTCACTGCAGTCAAACACGGTCAGTAATCAATCAATCCATTAATTCATCCATCCATTAATCAATCTGTCAATCCATCCAATCAAATTATCTATCATCAATCAATCATTCAATTCAATCCATGAATTAATCCATCAATCTGTCAATACATTCAATCAATCCATTAATTCATCCATCAATCTGTCAATACATTCAATCAATCCATTAATTCATCCATCCAATCAAATTATCTATCATCAATCAATCATTCAATTCAATCAATCCATGAATGAATCCATCAATCTGTCAATACATTCAATCAATCCATTAATTCATCCATCCATTAATCAATCTGTCAATCCATCCAATCAAATTATCTATCATCATTCAATCAATCCATGAATTAATCCATCAATCTGTCAATACATTCAATCGATGCGTCAATTCATCAATCGATCCATCAATCAATGTCAATATACCTATACAATCGATCTATTTTTATTACAATCCATCCATCTAATCGATTTACAAATGAAACATCTAAGATCAACCAATCCTTTAATTCAATTCATCAATCAATCCATCTATCCATCAATTCCCATTAATCAATCTGTAATTTTAATCAATCCATCTGTCAATTTATCAATCGAATGGATACGTCAATTGAATCTACCCATCAATCAATCAATTCATCAATCCATTATCAATCAATCCGTCAATCCATCTAATTGATACATCAACTCCTTAATCAATTCATCCATCAATTCATTAATCGACCTATCCATCTATCAATCATTCAATCAATTCGTCAGTCCATTCAATCGATCCGTCAATTTATTAATCAAGTCATCAATCGATCTATCCATCAATCAATCTGTCAACATATCAATCCATTTATTAGTCTAATTATCAAATCGATCTATCCTTTAATCAATCCATCCATATTAATCGGTTCATCAAATAAACCATCTAAGATCAATCAATCCTTTAGTTCAATCCATCAATCAATCTATCCACCAATCCCCATTAATCAATCAATCAAATTATTACATCAATTCATTATCAATCAATCAGTCAATTCATCCATCAATTCATTAATCGACCTATCTATCCATCCATCCATCAATGTGTCAATATATCAGTAAATCAATCACCCAATCCATCCATCCAACTGATCTATCAATTCATCTTTTCTATCCATCCATCCATCAGACAATCAATCTATCCATCAATTCATCCATCAATTCTTCCAACCATCTATCCATTAATCAATTCATCAATCCATCAATCCAATTGATCCAGCAATTCATTAAACTATCTATCTATCAATCAGTCCATCAACCATCAATCTGTTAATCGATCTATCCATCAATCAATCTGTCAATTCATCAATTTGGCAATCCACCTAATCGGTCCATCAATTCATCTTATCCATCCATCCATCCATCCATCCATCCATCAGGCAATCAATCAATTCATCCATCAATTCATAAATCAATCCGTCCGATTAATCTGTCAATTCATCAATTTGGCAATCCACCTAATTATTAATCATTATATCAGTCCATCAATCCATCCAACTGATCTATCAATTCATCTTTTCTATCTATCCATCCATCAATTTATCAATCCGTCCAATCAATGTCAATTCATCAATCAATCGATTCATCAATTCGTCCAACCATCCATCCAATCAATTCATCAATCGATCTATCCATCTATCAATCCCCATTAATCAATCCATCCGACAATCAATCTGCCAATTTATCAAATCAATACATCAATTGAATCAATTCATTCATCAATCCATTAATCAATTCATCAATCAGTCAATTTATCCATCAATTCATTAATCGACCTATCCATCCATCGATCCATCCATCAATCACTTCATCAAATGATTTATCGATCAATCATTCAATTCAATCAATCTACCCATCAATTCATTAATCCATCAATCAGTCACTTAATCAATTTATCAATCCATCCAATTAATTCATCAATCGATCTATCCATCCATCATTCAGCCAATTCATCAATCTGTTAACATATCAATTTATTAATTTGTCTATCATCAATCGATCTATCCTTTAATCAATCCATTCATCCTTCATCTAAGATCAATCAATCCTTCAGTTCAATCCATCAATCTATCTATCCATCAATCCCCATTAGTCAATCTGTAATTTCAATCCATCCAATCAATCTGTCAATTTATCAATTGAATCAATTCATCCCTCAATCAATCTGTCAATTCATTACCAATCAATCCATCTAATTGATCTATCAATTCACCAATCAATCAGTCAATTCATCCATCAATTCATTAATCGACCTATCTATCCATCCATCTATCCATCCATCCATCAATGTGTCAATATATCAGTAAATCAATCACCCAATCCATCCATCCAACTGATCTATCAATTCATCTTTTCTATCCATCCATCAGACGATCAATCCATCCATCAATTCATCAATCAATTCGTCCAATCAATCTGTCAATTCATCCAACCATCTATCCATTAATCAATTCATCCATCAATCCAATTGATCCAGCAATTCATTAAACTATCTATCTATCAATCAGTCCTTCAATATATCAATCTGTTAATCAATCTATCCATCAATCAATCTGTCAATTCATCAATTTGGCAATCCACCTAATCGGTCCATCAATTCATCTTATCTATCCATCCATCCATCCATCCATCAGGCGTTCAATTAATCAATTCATCATCAATCAATCAGTCCAATTAATCTGTCAATTCATCAATTTGGCATTCCACCTAATTATTAATCATTATATCAGTCCATCAATCCATCCAACTGATCTATCAATTCATCTTTTCTATCTATCCATCCAGAAGGCGATCAATCCATCCATCCATCCATCAATTTATCAATCAATCCGTCCAATCAATGTCAATTCATCAATCAATCGATTCATCAATTCGTCCAACCATCCATCCATCTATCCATTAATCAATTCATCCATCAATTCATCAAACCATCCGTCCAATCAATTCATCAATCGATCTATCCATCTATCAATCCCCATTAATCAATTCATCCCTCAATCAATCTGTCAATTCATTACCAATCAATCCATCAATCCATCTAATTGATCTATCAATTCACCAATCAATCAGTCAATTCATCCATTAATTCATTAATCGACCTATCTATCCATCAATCTATCCATTGATGTCAATATATCAGTAAATCAATCACCCAATCCATCCATCCAACTGATCTATCAATTCATCTTTTCCATCCATCCATCAGACGATCAATCCATCCATCAATGAATCAATCAATTCGTCCAATCAATCTGTCAATTCATCCAACCATCTATCCATTAATCCATCAATCCAATTGATCCAGCAATTCATTAAACTATCTATCTATCAATCAATCAGTCCTTCAATATATCAATCAATCTGTCAATTCATCAATTTGGCAATCCACCTAATCGATCCATCAATTCATCTTATCTATCCATCCATCAGGCGTTCAATCAATCAATTCATCCATCAATTCATCAATCAATCCGTCCAATTAATCTGTCAATTCATCCAATCATCTATCCATCCATTAATCAATTCATCAAACTCTCCATACATCAATCTGTGAATTCATCAATATGGCAATCCACCCAATCGATCCATCAATCAATCCACCCGTCAATTTGATCAATATATCAACCAGTCAATCAATCAATCAGTAAATCAATCAATCAGTCAGTTCATCCATCAATCAGTAAATCAATCAATCAATCAATCAATCAATCAATCAATCAGTCAGTTCATCCATCAATCAGTATCAGTGTTGTCAGTCACCTCTTCCACTTGGGCAGTTCTGATGGTGGAAAACTGACCCTCTCGAAAGTGACCAGTCCGTCTGCTTTAGATGCTGTCAAACAAGGGAACAGACATCGGAGTCCCACTTTATATAACAGTAACTTCACTATCAGGCACTCGCATCAAAAAATAAGTACAGTCTACGTATCGTGTGTGTACTGTATTAAGAGTTTGTACTGTTTTACATCACAGAAATATACTACACTTTACTATACATTCACACATATTCAACAGCCCATTTCAATCATTTCATATTTATCTTATATTTTGGATCAGATATAAACAGTTTTGTCCTTTCAGAAATATTAAACCGGTGCTGACAGCAGCAGTAGTTGAACAGTACCTGGATCGGTCACGGTGTCGAAGTAATGAAAAATGGCTCTCAGTTTCTCAGCCTTTACAGATAACTTTGACGGATCGTTCCGGCCACCGAAGAGGCTGAAATTAAACATGAAATATTCATTTACACAGGCTTCATAGAGCTCTTCTCTTACTAAATAGGAAATAATTATTAACCATTTAGCTACCAAAAAAATAGTTCTTTCACAAAAATTGTAAACTGTGAAGTCTGCGATGAAAGACACCGTCAAGTCATTCATGCCATCAAAAAAACTACTCCTTACAATACTGTACTATAATACAGTGTTTCTCAACCATGTTTTCAATTCAACTCATCTTTATTTCTGTAGCGCTTTTACAATGTAGATTGTGTCTATGAGCTTCACATAGAAGATTATAGTGAATTGAAGCGGTGTCAGTCCAGTGTTCAGTGTTAGCGTTCAGTTCAGTGTGGTTTAATCATCACTGCTGAAAGTCCAAACACTGAAGAGTAATCAATCCATGCGCAGCTCCACAAGTCCCAAACCAAGCAAGCCAGTGGCATTCCTGGAGGACCACCAGCACTGGATATTTAGGAAAATGTGTAGAGCTGGTGCTCCTCCAGGAATGTGGTTGAGAAACACTGCTGTAATATACCATTCTATACTATACTGCACTGTACTATACTAATCTAGACTACACTTTAATGTACAGTACTATACTGCAATATACTATACTATCACGTACTAAAATATTGTAGAATTTACTGCACTATAAACACTGTACTATACGATTCTTGACAATACTGTAATGTACTGTACTTTACTGTAATGTACTTTATTATACCACACTATATTGTAGTATACTATACTGCTATAATACTATACTAATTGAATACACTGCACTATACCACAATATTATATACATTACTGTAACGTACTGCACTATACTGTAACCCTAACCCTATACTGTAGTATACTATGCTATTCTAGACTATACTTTATTGTACTGCACTATACCGTACTATCCATACTATACTGTAACGTACTATCCATACTATACATTACTGTAATGTACTAAACTATATGTACTATATTATTGTAATACTATACTAATTGAAATGTACTGCACTATACTACACTGCAATATTATATACATTACTGTAATGTACTATACTATACTGTAGTATACTATGCTATTCTATACTATACTTTATTGTACTGTAATGTACTGCACTATACCATACTATCCATACTATACTGTAACGTACTGTACTATACAACACTTTACTGTAATGTACTATACTTTACTGTAATACAACAACGTACTATACTGTACTTTTCTAGACTATACTGTAGTGTACAGTGCTTAACGAAACCGTACTGAATTGTACTACACTATATCGTACTATACTAATGTAATACTATACTAATGTAATGCCATGCACTATACTAAACTGCATTATATACACATTACTGTAATGTTCTGCACTTTACTATACTGTAGTATACTATGCTATTCTAGACTATACTTTATTGTACTGTACTATATCATTGGACTATACTCTAATGTGCTGTACTATACAGTACTTATAATATTCTATACTTTAAATGTACTGCACTTTCTATACTATAGCATATCATACTACACTACCTGACTAAAGTCTTGTCGTCTATCCAAGTTTTAGGAACAGCAAATAATAACTGGTCTTCTAGTTGATGATTTGGTGTCAGAAGTGTCTCTATGAAAGGCAAAGGCCTCTAGATTTTGCTTATTTGAGCACAATAAAATCTGATCATGTCTTGATTCTGACTGATGTCATTAGGACAGTAAGGTCTGACTCTGCTTAGACTAAAGTCTCATCACTGAACCTTCAATAATGTCCAGTATAGAATATAAAGTCATGCTGCAGTGGAAACAGAATGAATATTGTGTCTGACTCCATCATGAGCTTGGAGGACTGCATCATACATCTCTGAATGACTCAAATCACGCATTAATAAAGTCATCTGGAATAGCAAAGAAAGCGTTCTTGCAGGACTCCCAGAGTTCATCAAGACTGTTCATCTTCAACGCCTCCTCCTCCATCTTACTCCAGGCATGCTCAATAATGTTCATGTCTGGTGACTGGGCTGGCCAATCCTGCAGCACCTTGACCTTCTCTGCTTTCAGGAGCTTTGATGTGGAGGCTGAAGTCTGAGAAGGAGCGCTATCCTGCTGGAGAATTGTCCCTCTCCTGTGGTTTGTAATGTAATGGGCAGCACAAATGTCTTGATACCTCAGGCTGTTGATGTTGATCATCCACTCTGCAGATCTCTCGCACGCCCCCATACTGAATATAACCCCAAACCATGATTTCTCCTTCACCAAACTTGACTGATTTCTGTGAGAATCTTGGCTCCATGCTGGTTCCAGTAGGTCTTCTGCAGTATTTGTGATGATTGGGATGCAGATCAACAGACGATTCATCAGATATATCCACCTTCTGACACTTTTACACATGATCAACTAGAAGTCGAGTTATTATGTGTTGCTCTTAATACTGAGATCAACAGCAAGACTTTTGTCAGGTAGTGAATCTATTATTATAACAAATAGTATCAGAATTAAAAAGTAAAATGCAAAATGCTGAACAGATGTAACAGAGATAGTGTACGAGTGAGTGTGTGTGAGTGTAGGACCTGCTGAAGTTTATGGTGGGGTAGCTGGCGTATTCAGAGCCCGGACTGGTGTCGTTTCTGTGAGGGAAAGTGCAGAAGAAAGCGTTGGCCAGCAGACAGGAGATCTGCTGCTGAGAGAGGGTGATGGCCTGATTCTGATTGTGCCGCAGGAGAGGAATGGACTGAAAAACAGAGGACAGCACAGGGTAAAGGACATCAGGGGGAACACACGCACACACACACACACACACACACACACACACACAACCACACACACACACACTGCTTTATCAGCAGCTGTTGTAGAAAACTTAAGAGTTGATGTTAGGGATGAAGTAGTCTCGCCTAGCTCAGACTGATCAATGGTCAAGCCCCGCCCACTAAGTTAGTTGATTGACAGGTTAACCATCCAATCATGTTTGTGAATGTCTTTAAAAGGGCACCTATTATGCAAAACTCACTTTTATGTGGGTTTCTAACCCCAGTTGTGTGTCAGCAGTGTGTAAGTATCTCCAGCAGCCTCTAATGGTGATCATTAATTAATTGTGTTTGTTCTAATCAGACTTGATGAAAACAGTCTGCAGACACACTTTGATTGATTGATTGATTGATTGATCTCTCCTTCATTAGCATAGAACATTTGTCTTTTTTTTTTTTTATCTCCCACTATGCCGAGGCACAGGTGTCTGTAGCTCCGCCCTCTTCAGAAAAAGAGCACAATCTCATTTAAATTTAAAGTGACAGACACCAAAATGCCACAATTAGGATCAAAGCCTGAAAGGGTCAGTCTCAGGCCCCGTTTACACTAATGCGTTTTCGTTTTAAAACAGTGGTTTAGATCAAAAACGATCCGCGTCCACACTAGCGTTTCATCTAGCGTTTCTAAACTTATCTCCGTCCACATTACTCCACCAAAAACGTATATCACGTGACCATTCGCACACTCTGGGCATGCGCGTCCAAGTATAAACAGGAAGCATGTGTCTCGCTCGGCATTTGGTTATTGTTAGTCAACAAGCGCTGGTTGAACGATGAACGCGAGCGATTAGCGAGTGCTCGAACAATAGCTTGCCTCTTGTGAATATATGCAGCTGCTGTAGTAAAAAAGGCAGAGTTTAACTGCACAATGGCGCCTAAAACAGACAATAGTGCAAACAACACTCCCATTTCTGTGTCCATGTTGTTGTTTACAGTGAAGGCTGGTCTGCTGTCTTCCGGTAGCGTTAGTCATGTGATAGGGACTTGACGAATAAGGGAAGGATACGCAATGATCCAAAAGCCCCAATCAGGTAGCGAATCTCTGCAGCCACGCCTCCGTTTTCTCCTATCCACACTGAGATGGAGCAGCAGCGTATTCGAATAAAAACGACCTCTCCAGCGTTTCCAAAACGAAAACGCATTAGTGTAAACGGGGCCTCAGAGAGCTAGAGCAGTGGTTCCCAACAGGGAGCTCTGTGGGGGGACGTGTCATATAAAAAATATATAGCAGTGGACAATTAGGAGAATGATCATGCTGTCTTAGTTCATTTTATCCTCCGGCTGACCAAAACTATAGACCAATTTTTAATTCGTCCTCTACAAAACAAAAGCGAATCTCACGGATTCACCTTCAGCAGCTAATACTATTGACCCAAGTGAAGAAGCACCAAATCACTTCGGGTCACAGCACTAGCAATACTGGAAACACGAAATGCAGAAAATACCAAGATAGTTAGCTGAACTATGGTTTTATTCCAGTTTCTTGAAGCAAATAGTCCCTGACCCAGCCACAGTGTATTATCAGTGTATAAGTTCTTGATAACGAATGCATGAGGCCGTCCAAATTAACAAGACATTTGCAGAATACCGCGACAAGCCCAGAGCATTTAATGAGCACAAGGCAAAAGAGTTGACACGCACCCAAAATAAGATAAGGGACGTCACAGCTACTGACTAAAGCTTTTTTAAAAATGGCAACTAATATAAGGCCAAAGGCTCACGCTTTTCAGTTACAAATGGCCTACTGATGTTGAGTGTATATTTTACATTAGGCTATTATTTGTGCATAAACATATCTAGATATAGTAATAAACATGTTTGAAAACAACATTTTTTGTCATCCTCACTGCAAACTGATATGAGCGATAATATCATTACATGTGGAGGGGGGCCTTACAATATTTTTCAGGGGAAAAGGGGGTCTCAGGCAAAAGAAGGTTGGGAAGCATTGATCTAGAGAACATTATCTGTGTGCTATTCTCAGCTCAAACTTCACTACACACTCTAGAGACAGCAGAGACGCATTTTACATCTTATAGAAAGAAGAATATGACACCTTTAAAAGTCCACAACAACAATCCACCAATACACCTAATGATCTGTCAGCAAAACATAAGACATAAGCAGGACATTGTACTGAGATTCATATTCACATTCACAGTATTTGCTTTTCTTACTATGGTAGTAAATGCTATCCAACATTCTTCAAAATATCTTCTTTTGTGTTGAGCAAAGTCAAACAGGGCCCCGTTTCAGAAAGGAGGTTAAGTGAAAACTCAGAGTATGTTCACCCTGAAATGAGAGAAACTGAGTTTTTCACGTCAAAATTTGGCAGGTTTGGAGACAGCAGGGTAAGTCAAGCTTGTTTCTGAAAGAGAGGTAACTTTAACTCAGAGTCAATTACCGTGATCACTTACTGTGAACCTAACCTGGTCAAGAGCAGGGTTTATTCTCTAAACTCAGAGTTTCTGTCGGTCTCCTCCCTTTTTTTTAAAGACAAAGCGGTATTTCCTGTCTTAGCCTTGCGTTTCCACCCACCTATTTTAATGCTCATTTTGGATCTGCGCATTTAAAAATAAATAAATAAAAAAATAATAATAATTTAAAAAACTGTTCATGGAAACTCCAAGATGTGCATAACTTTTGAAAATAGGCATAAAAACACATGAGCATAACTGAGTAGGAGAAACTTTTATTGGTTAAGAAAAGATGTGCATAAACTACGATGAAAACACTTTTACCGAACAAATTTCAGTATGTGCATTAAAAAGGTTTGTTATAAGAGATCATATGATGATGAAAATGTGTGAATGGACAAACCAGCAGGCTGAGCACACTGTAGAACATCTGAAATGTTGATTTGCTCATTCTAAATGGCCTCAACCGTTTCAGTATTAGTGTACATTATTAATGACCTCCAGAGCATCTGGAGCGTGTCAAGAGCGTCGGTTTTCCGCGTCTCATGGCTTCAAACACCACTGCTTGTTCATGGTGTGTCGGTATTGTCCTCTGAGGTGAAAGTCATTTATTAAATAAAGAAAGGATTCAGCTTCTTCTACCGCAGTAAATTCTATTTTAACTGTTGATATTTGTGCCAGTTATATTAATAATAATAATAATAATAATAATAATTCATTTTATTTGTAAATGGCGCCTTTCTAGACACCCAAGGTCGCCTTACAATAAGTATCAACATGCTAAAACAAATTAAAACAAATAATAAAACACACATCGCGAATATAAAATAACATGATAATAACATGATAAAAATTAGCTAAAAGATCTGTCTCCCATCGTGCTTAATCTAGTGCGAGGTGGTACCAGGGAGAAAGAGTTGGCAGATCTAAGAGTGCGAGAAGGGGTGTAAATATGGAGAAGTTCGGTGAGATATTGAGGAGCAAGATTATGAAGTGCCTTGAAAGTGAGAAGTAATATTTTAAAATCAATACGAAACTTTACTGGCAGCCAGTAAAGCTGATAAAGAAGTGGTGTGACATGCTCGTGAGATGGAGTCCTAGACATGACACGAGCTGCATGGTACTGAATCCGTTGGAGTTTATGAAGAAGTTTAGAAGGAAGCCCAGAAAGAAGTGCATTACAGTAGTCAAGACGTGAAGTAACTAATGCGTGGATAAGAATTGCTGTGTTGTTGGTTGTGAGAATTTAAGAATTGTGAGAGTTAATCAGGAAGTGACGATTTTGTTCTCTTTGACGCGTTGGATGGAAACGCTGCTTTTATGCGATACTCCAGTTTTACACATAAATTTAATTAGCATTTTTGGATGGAATAATGATCTTAAATTCACTGACCTTCAACAGGGACATGTGCTGTAACTAGATTAATGGGATTATTAATCTATCTTAAAACTATTTAGTTCTGCTTACATTCTTAATGTCACATCATCCTCTACACTTGATCAATGATAAGAGCAGACACACACACAAGTGCACTTTTACATCCATTTAAACTGATCATCGTGTGTAAAAGTGGGAATCTTAAATTAAACATTTCCACTGAACATTAAGCTAAGGTTATCTGCATTCTTCTGTTGTCAGATTTGTTGTAGACACTATGCAGTAGCCTATTTTATATAATTGAATGCAATTACATCTGAAATAACTTCAAATTTACAGCCAATTCCCCACTTTATCAGGTGAAAAGTCAATAAACGTCACACATTACATCACTTATTCTATTATACTGAAATATTTAAATACTTTAAATGTAAACTTACGCATTATGAGCAGCTGTTTTCCCATGTTAACGGTCTCTGTTTCGCTGATGCAGTGGTGTTGCTTTATTAAATATATGCTCATGTTTGCTATAACTTTGCATGAGCACATCACGTTCAGCTGGAGAACTCGTAAAATCTGCGCTCCATTGATAATGCCTTTTTATAGTCACGGTGTCCGCACTTAACTCTGAGTTAGTCTACTCTAAGTTGATTGACCCAACCCAGATCAGCTATTCTGAAACCCAAAACTCTGAGTTTTTAAATCTCTCGGTAAATCAACTCAGAGTTGCTTGAACCTCCTTACTGAAACAGGCCCCAGGTCTAAAACCACTCGACGGAATATATATATATGTATATGTTTTTTTGTTTTGTTTTGTTTTTTGAGTGAACTGTCCCTTTTACTGGGTAAAAGAGGAGAAATCTTACCCGCTTAATAAGAGACGGTAACTCTGTTGCTAGTTTGGCCATTTTGGGGATCACCAGATTAAGGTTATTATCCATTTTGTGAAGATTCTGTAAAACAAAAACATTTACAATCTGTACTTTCACAATGACATTTTCCCAGTGTTAGGTGTAATTAGGTATATCTATCTAGTTACTGTAATTAAATGACTGATCCAATAAAAAAGGCAAGGGATTAATGTTCATTCACTCATTCATTCATTTTCCTTCAGCTTAGTCCCTTTATTAATTAGGGGTTGCCACAGCAGAATGAACCACCAACTATTCCAGCATGTTTTACGCAGCGGATGCCCTTCCAGCTGCAACCCAGTACTGGGAAACACCCATACACACTCATTCACACACACTCATACACTACGGCCAGTTTAGTTGATCAATTCCCCAATAGCGCATGTGTTTGGACTGTGGGGGAAACCGGAGCACCCGGAGGAAACCCACACCAACACGGGGAGAACATGCAAACTCCACACAGAAATGTCAACTGACCCAGCCGGGACTCGAACCAGCGACCTTCTTGCTGTGAGGCCACAGTGCTAACAACTGAGCCACCGTGCAGGCCTGATTACTGCTTATTTTTAGGTAATTTAATTACATTTACTTATGCACTTGTCTTAAATAAAGTACATACATTATTTTACTGCTTAAATGTAAATTCAATTCAGAGACGCAGAGTAATATATAATAGAATTTAATTTATCAACTAACCGTTTATCATTTAATCAAGACAACTGCATACATTTAAACAATTAAATGTTAATTCATACCAACACATGCTGAAATATGGCGTCATTATTTTGAAGCACTTTGTGTTTTGATGCATATATTTTTATTATTTATTTGATATATTATTTCTATCAATTAGTGACTTTTACTGTCTAGTCAAGTAATTAAATTACTTTTCAGACAGAGTAATTAGAAAATAGATTTAAATGCATTCGTAATTGTAATTATTACCTTCCCGTAATAAAAAAGTGCATCAAATGTCCACTTGTCTCTGTTGCTGGAGTTGTAGGACATGATTGCGGTCTATAAATAAACAGAGAGCAGAGGTTATGATGTTATAACACACGTCAGACATTTACAGATATTATTTATTTACGGTTATGAATTGCATTTTGCAACCTTTCGATCTCTGTTCTGCCAACGTAAAACAGAATTAATTCCATAAAACAGCAGAAAAAGTACTAGCAGTTTATTATTTTTGTAGCGTAATAAACAACACCAACCCAGACAATATAGCACTGCACACTACTACAAATATCAATGTCACTTTTTTAAAATCAAAAGATGAAGAAAAAGTCCCATAATGCAATTCAAAAGCAGAAATAAACTGAAAAACAAAAACATGATCACAAAACTGAATTAGTTTACAGATATTTTTTGTTTATATATATATATATTTATTCCCAATTTCTGTTTAACATTTCTCAACACATTAAAACTATTATGTTTAGAAATAACTCGTGTCTAATAACTGATTTATTTTCTCTTTGCCATGATGACAGCACATAATATTTGACTAGATGAGGTCATAGGTACATAGGTAAAAAAAAAAATTCTTTTTTAAATATTTCCCAAATGATGTTTAACAAAGCAAGGAAATGTTCACAGTATGTCTGATAATATTTTTTCTTCTGGAGAAAGTCTTATTTGTTTTATTTCGGCTAGAATAAAAGCAGTTTTTAATTTTTTAAACACCATTTTAAGGTCAATATTATTAGCCCCTTTAAGCTATATTTTTCTTCTATAGTCTACAGAACAAACCATCATTATACAATAACTTGCCTAATTCCCCTAACCTGCCTAGTTAACCTAATTAACCTAGTGAAGCCTTTAAATGTCACTTTAAGCTGTATAGAAGTGTCTTGAAGAATATCTAGTCTAATATTATTTACTGTCATCATGACAAAGAGAAAATAAATCAGTTATTAGAGATGAGTTATTAAACTATTATGATTAGAAATGTGTTGGAGAAATCTGCTCTCTGATAAACAGAAATTGGGGGAAAAAATAAACAGGGGGGCTAATAATACTGACTTCATCTGTATGTTTTGGGAATGTCCTGAAGTAAATAATTTTTGGGAAAATGTGTCACTGACCTTGAAGGATATACTGGAATCAGACATACCATGATGTCCTAAGCTTTTCCTTTTAAATTATGATTCCTCCTTTGACTTTTCTTTATTTCAGAAAAACATATTATTTCTGCTCTAACAGCAGCTAAAAAAAAATGTTAGCTTTACATTGGCAGCCTTCACACTCCCTGGATCGGAAATACTGGATGTATATGTTCTTGGACATTGCAGATATGGAACTGTCTGTGGCAAGGATGCATGACGCTTCTACAAAAACTATTACTTCATGGATATGTGCAATAACTAAGATTAAAGTAAATAAATTTACCTCGGCATTTAACTTCTTACAAGAACACTTTTAACAAAGGTGGATACATTGGACTTTTACACAGATTAAATAAACACAAAGAAAAAAAAATCTCAATAGCATACCTTTTCTTATTTATTTATATGTACTGTAATTTATTATTATTATTATTATTATTATTATTATTATTATTATTCTCTCTTCTTGTTTTTGGCTCTGATTTGTTTCCTTTATTGTTTAGTGATTACATTTTCGCCAGGGGTGAGTGGGGTGGGGTATTAATAAAAAATGCAGTTGGTCGCTATCCTTGTCTAGAACAATGTATGCGAGATTATTTCCAACTGTTCAATAAAAATTTGACCACAAAAGAATATTAGACACTAGTATTCAGCTCAAAGTGACATTTAAAGGCTTCACTAGGGTAATTAGGGTAAAGTTAGGGTAATTAGGCAAGTCATTGTATAACAGTGGTTTGTTCTGGAGACAATCCAAAACTAATATTGCTGAAGGGGGCTAATAATATTGACCTTAAAATGGCTTTAAAACTATTAAAAACTGCTTTTATTCTAGCCGAAATAAAACAAATAAGACTTTCTCCAGAAGAACAAATATTAGAGGAAATACTGAGAACAATTCCTGAATCTGTTCAACATCATTTGGGAAATATTTGAAAAAAATTCACAGGAGTGCGAATAATTGTGACTTCATTCATTCATTCATTTTCTTTTCGCCTTAGTCCCTTTATTAATCAGGGGTCTCCACAGCAGAATGAACCGCCAACTTATCCAGCATATGTTTTACGCAGCCGATGCCCTTCCAGCTGCAACCCATCACTGGGAAACATCCACACACTCTCATACACTATGGACAATTTAGCTTCGCCAATTCCCCTGTGGGGGAAACCCACGCCAACACGGGGAGAACATGCAAACTCCACAAAGAAATGCCAAACGCCCCAGTTGGGACTCAAACCAGTGACCTTTTTGCTGTGAGGCCCACTGTGCCACCTATTCTGACTTTAACTGTACATAATAAATATGCACAGTACACACATTTAAATTATGTCAAAACATTGGACGCGATTAATTACGATTGGTTTTTGCCCACCACATGTGGCAGAATTGACAATGAAGCTGACTTTTTGACTTTTCTTTATAGTAATAATGGATTTTATAGCACCTGAATGTCTCCGATGGAGGAAGCAGTATTGAGTCTGAGCAGTGCCTGCTGAATGGCCTCCCAGCGAGACGAGCGTGACGCATGCGGAGACTGGAGGAAACAAACATTACTCCACATCATCCTGAAGTGCTGATCAGATTACATTGATCTGGATGTCAAACATACCTGCATGTGCGGCAGCTTCACATGATGAGCATCCCAGACGTGCTGACCCTGTCGAGGTGCGATTACACCCTGCTTCAGCCAGTCCGTCTGTGCGGAGAAACCACAAACATCCATGCTGAGGTAGATTGTAGGAACAAATGTAAGTGCATGCAGATTATAGAGCCCATTATTCATTCATCTGTTTACATACTTCTGGAACTACATGAGGAATAATTGACAACGGGCCACTGGATTATTAGAAACCAATTCACACCTGAGGTGGTGGTTACACTGTACGTGTGCATTATTTTCCTAATTATACAATGGCCTGGAGGGAATTATTAGTGATGCGAAACTGTGATGACCTCAAAACCTGTCGGAACTACTTTAGCTGTGCGTTTATCTGACAATAAAGAATTCTACAGTTGCTACGGTAACAGAACAACTATAGTAATTGATCTGTGGTGGTGATTCTACAGTTGCTACGGTAACAGAACAACTATAGTAATTGATCTGTGGTGGTGATTCTACAGTTGCTACGGTAACAGAACAACTATAGTAATTGATCTGCGGTGGTGATTCTACAGTTGCTATGGTAACACAACAACTAAAGTATAGTACTTGATCTGCTGTGGTGATTCTACAGTTGCTACGGTAACACAACAACTATAGTAATTGATCTGCGGTGGAGATTCTACAGTTGCTACGGTAACAGAACAACTATAGTAATTGATCTGCGGTGGTGATTCTACAGTTGCTACGGTAACAGAACAACTATAGTAATTGATCTGCGGTGGTGATTCTACAGTTGCTACGGTAACAGAACAACTATAGTAATTGATCTGTGGTGGTGATTCTACAGTTGCTACGGTAACAGAACAACTATAGTAATTGATCTGCGGTGGTGATTCTACAGTTGCTATGGTAACACAACAACTAAAGTATAGTACTTGATCTGCTGTGGTGATTCTACAGTTGCTACGGTAACACAACAACTATAGTAATTGATCTGCGGTGGAGATTCTACAGTTGCTACGGTAACAGAACAACTATAGTAATTGATCTGCGGTGGTGATTCTACAGTTGCTATGGTAACACAACAACTAAAGTATAGTACTTGATCTGCTGTGGTGATTCTACAGTTGCTACGGTAACACAACAACTATAGTAATTGATCTGCGGTGGAGATTCTACAGTTGCTACGGTAACAGAACAACTATAGTAATTGATCTGCGGTGGAGATTCTACAGTTGCTACGGTAACAGAACAACTATAGTAATTGATCTGCGGTGGTGATTCTACAGTTGCTACGGTAACAGAACAACTATAGTAATTGATCTGCGGTGGAGATTCTACATTTGCTACGGTAACAGAGCAACTATAGTAATTGATCTGCGGTGGAGATTCTACAGTTGCTACGGTAACAGAACAACTATAGTAATTGATCTGTGGTGGTGATTCTACAGTTGCTATGGTAACAGAACAACTATAGTAATTGATCTGTGGTGGTGATTCTACAGTTGCTACGGTAACAGAACAACTATAGTAATTGATCTGCGGTGGTGATTCTACAGTTGCTATGGTAACACAACAACTAAAGTATAGTACTTGATCTGCTGTGGTGATTCTACAGTTGCTACGGTAACACAACAACTATAGTAATTGATCTGCGGTGGAGATTCTACAGTTGCTACGGTAACAGAACAACTATAGTAATTGATCTGCGGGTGGTGATTCTACAGTTGCTACGGTAACAGAACAACTATAGTAATTGATCTGCGGTGGTGATTCTACAGCTGCTACGGTAACAGAACAACTATAGTAATTGATCTGCGGTGGTGATTCTACAGTTGCTACGGTAACAGAACAACTATAGTAATTAATCTGCGGTGGAGATTCTACAGTTGCTACGGTAACAGAACAACTATAGTAATTGATCTGCGGTGGTGATTCTACAGTTGCTACGGTAACAGAACAACTATAGTAATTGATCTGTGGTGGTGATTCTACATTTGCTACGGTAACAGAACAACTATAGTAATTGATCTGCGGTGGAGATTCTACAGTTGCTACGGTAACAGAACAACTATAGTATTTGATCTGCAGTGGTGATTCTACAGTTACTACGGTAACAGAACAACTATAGTAATTGATCTGCTGTGGTGATTCTACAGTTGCTATGGTAACAGAACAACTATAGTAATTGATCTGCGGTGGTGATTCTACAGTTGCTATGGTAACACAACAGCTAAAGTATAGTAATAAATCTGTTGTGGTGATTCTACAGTTGCTATGGTAACAGAACAACTATAGTAATTGATCTGCGGTGGAGATTCTACAGTTGCTATTGTAACACAACAACTATAGTAATTGATCTGCGGTGGTGATTCTACAGTTGCTACGGTAACAGAACAACTATAGTAATTGATCTGCGGTGGTGATTCTACAGTTGCTATTGTAACACAACAACTAAAGTATAGTACTTGATCTGCTGTGGTGATTCTACAGTTGCTACGGTAACACAACAACTATAGTAATTGATCTGCTGTGGTGATTCTACAGTTGCTACGGTAACACAACAACTATAGTAATTGATCTGCAGTGGTGATTCTACAGTTACTACGGTAACAGAACAACTATAGTAATTGATCTGCTGTGGTGATTCTACAGTTGCTATGGTAACAGAACAACTATAGTAATTGATCTGCGGTGGTGATTCTACAGTTGCTATGGTAACACAACAGCTAAAGTATAGTAATAAATCTGTTGTGGTGATTCTACAGTTGCTATGGTAACAGAACAACTATAGTAATTGATCTGCGGTGGAGATTCTACAGTTGCTACAGTAACAGAACAACTATAGTAATTGATCTGCGGTGGAGATTCTACAGTTGCTATTGTAACACAACAACTATAGTAATTGATCTGCGGTGGTGATTCTACAGTTGCTACGGTAACAGAACAACTATAGTAATTGATCTGCGGTGGTGATTCTACAGTTGCTATTGTAACACAACAACTAAAGTATAGTACTTGATCTGCTGTGGTGATTCTACAGTTGCTACGGTAACACAACAACTATAGTAATTGATCTGCTGTGGTGATTCTACAGTTGCTACGGTAACACAACAACTATAGTAATTGATCTGCGGTGGAGATTCTACAGTTGCTACGGTAACAGAACAACTATAGTAATTGATCTGCGGTGGAGATTCTACAGTTGCTACGGTAACAGAACAACTATAGTAATTGATCTGCGGTGGTGATTCTACAGTTGCTACGGTAACAGAACAACTATAGTAATTGATCTGCGGTGGTGATTCTACAGTTGCTACGGTAACAGAACAACTATAGTAATTGATCTGCAGTGGTGATTCTACAGTTGCTACGGTAACAGAACAACTATAGTAATTGATCTGCGGTGGTGATTCTACAGTTGCTACGGTAACAGAACAACTATAGTAATTAATCTGCGGTGGAGATTCTACAGTTGCTACGGTAACAGAACAACTATAGTAATTGATCTGTGGTGGTGATTCTACAGTTGCTACGGTAACAGAACAACTATAGTAATTGATCTGCGGTGGAGATTCTACAGTTGCTACGGTAACAGAACAACTATAGTAATTGATCTGCGGTGGTGATTCTACAGTTGCTATGGTAACACAACAGCTAAAGTATAGTAATAAATCTGTTGTGGTGATTCTACAGTTGCTATGGTAACAGAACAACTATAGTAATTGATCTGCGGTGGAGATTCTACAGTTGCTATTGTAACACAACAACTATAGTAATTGATCTGCGGTGGTGATTCTACAGTTGCTACGGTAACAGAACAACTATAGTAATTGATCTGCGGTGGTGATTCTACAGTTGCTATTGTAACACAACAACTAAAGTATAGTACTTGATCTGCTGTGGTGATTCTACAGTTGCTATGGTAACACAACAACTATAGTAATTGATCTGCTGTGGTGATTCTACAGTTGCTACGGTAACAGAGCAACTATAGTAATTGATCTGCGGTGGAGATTCTACAGTTGCTACGGTAACAGAACAACTATAGTAATTGATCTGCGGTGGAGATTCTACAGTTGCTACGGTAACACAACAACTATAGTAATTGATCTGCTGTGGTGATTCTACAGTTGCTACGGTAACACAACAACTATAGTAATTGATCTGCGGTGGAGATTCTACAGTTGCTACGGTAACAGAACAACTATAGTAATTGATCTGCGGTGGAGATTCTACAGTTGCTACGGTAACAGAACAACTATAGTAATTAATCTGCGGTGGAGATTCTACAGTTGCTACGGTAACAGAACAACTATAGTAATTGATCTGTGGTGGTGATTCTACAGTTGCTACGGTAACAGAACAACTATAGTAATTGATCTGTGGTGGTGATTCTACAGTTGCTACGGTAACAGAACAACTATAGTAATTGATCTGCGGTGGAGATTCTACAGTTGCTACGGTAACAGAACAACTATAGTAATTGATCTGCGGTGGAGATTCTACAGTTGCTACGGTAACAGAACAACTATAGTAATTGATCTGCGGTGGTGATTCTACAGTTGCTACAGTAACAGAACAACTATAGTAATTGATCTGCGGTGGTGATTCTACAGTTGCTACGGTAACAGAACAACTATAGTAATTAATCTGCGGTGGAGATTCTACAGTTGCTACGGTAACAGAACAACTATAGTAATTGATCTGCGGTGGTGATTCTACAGTTGCTACGGTAACAGAACAACTATAGTAATTGATCTGCGGTGGAGATTCTACAGTTGCTACGGTAACAGAACAACTATAGTAATTGATCTGCGGTGGAGATTCTACAGTTGCTACGGTAACAGAACAACTATAGTAATTGATCTGCTGTGGTGATTCTACAGTTGCTATGGTAACAGAACAACTATAGTACTTGATCTGCGGTGGTGATTCTACAGTTGCTATGGTAACACAACAGCTAAAGTATAGTAATAAATCTGTTGTGGTGATTCTACAGTTGCTATGGTAACAGAGCAACTATAGTAATTGATCTGCGGTGGTGATTCTACAGTTGCTATGGTAACACAACAACTAAAGTATAGTACTTGATCTGCTGTGGTGATTCTACAGTTGCTACGGTAACAGAACAACTATAGTAATTGATCTGCGGTGGAGATTCTACAGTTGCTACGGTAACAGAACAACTATAGTAATTGATCTGCGGTGGAGATTCTACAGTTGCTATGGTAACAACAACTATAGTAATGAATCTGTTGTGGTGATTCTACAGTTGCTATGGTAACAGAACAACTATAGTAATGAATCTGTTGTGGTGATTCTACAGTTGCTATGGTAACAGAACAACTATAGTAATGAATCTGTTGTGGTGATTCTACAGTTGCTATGGTAACAGAACAACTATAGTAATTGATCTGCTGTGGTGATTCTACAGTTGCTATGGTAACAACTAAAGTATAGTAATTGATATTTCGTGGTGATTCTACAGTTGCTATGGTAACAGAACAATTATAGTAATTAATCTGTTGTGCCGATTCTACAGTTGCTATGGAAACAACAACTAGTAATTGATTTGTTGTGGTGATTCTACAGTTGCTATGGTAACAGAACAATTATAGTAATTAATCTGTTGTGCCGATTCTACAGTTGCTATGGAAACAACAACTAGTAATTGATTTGTTGTGGTGATTCTACAGTTGCTATGGTAACACACCAACAAAACAACTATAGGGTATATTATCCTCCTCCATTGTTCATTTTTAATAAAAGTTATTTTTCATTTTCTTTGCTAAATGATTAGCTCCTATGATCTTAATAAATCCAGAATATGTTGACATTTGTTTTAAACAAAACTCTACAGAAAAGTAGCAAATAAAATCAATCATATATACATATAAAATAATGACTTAAAGTAGACTACATGAATATTGTTTCGAAGAACAGATGAGATTCTTACATCTACCAGCACCGTGTGGCCTTTCCGCAGAAGCGTGGGGCTGTGCCAAGTGACGCTCTCCAGTCTCTGCAGGTTACTGATGGGAAACGTAGGAAACGTGGCTCTGGTTTCTGATCCAGAAGTGCGTGACGTCTGCATTAGATCACCTTCAGATGAGCTGTGTGAAGAGCAGAGTTATTCTAGCAAGCTAACACTACAAATTTCACCATAAATGAAAAACTCAATAAAATAATAATCATTTTCACAATTAATAAGCATCATTCTGTGGTGTAAAATCTGACCTGAGGTACCTGTAGATGGGGATTTTACAGCTAAACACATCAGTCAAGCACATCAGTATATACAGTTTTTTACATTTACAGGGTTTTTACATTTTTCCAAAGTCAAATTTAAGCACTTTTCAAGCTTTTTCCGGGTGCTTTTTTCAGCACTGCTATGCATACTTTAACACATTATATCACCTGACATTTTTTGATGGCATGTTTGCGCCAAGCCCAGCATGGAATTACTGTCATTTACTCTCTTTAAGATTTATTTTATTCAAAGTTAATTATTATTACCTATTATAATCAATTATTATGCAAGAAAAAAAAAATTATTGGAAAAATTATTCATTCATTTAGACCAGGGGTGTCAAACTCAATTCCTGGAGGGCCGCAGCTCTGCACAGTTTTGCTCCAACCCTATTCTAACACAGCCGATCCAAATAATCAAGGTGTTCCAGAGTATTCTTGAACACCTTGATTAGTTGTATCAGCTGTGTTAGAACAGGGTTAAAGCTAAACTGTGCAGAGCTGCGGCCCTCCAGGAATTGAGTTTGACACCTATGATTTAGACTTTTAGAGGCTGGATATATTTACACACTGCTGACACACAACTGTGTTCAAACGTCCCCTTTAAGTTTTTTTAAGACTCTTCAAAAAAAAAGCAAAACTATACTAAACCTTTGTGATGAGGAGTTCTGAGTCTCTCTGTCTCTTTTCTCAGATTTCTCTGCATTTTCAGCGGATGCAGGAGGGTGATTTCGGTCTGTTTCAGCTGCAGATGCATCAGGTTTGTTCCCCATGGAGTCAGACGGTGAGTGCTGGCTTATATTAGATGCTCCTTTTGAAGGCTGATCAGAAGACTTTTCACTGCTGTTTGAGTAATCTAGACATGCTTTCACTTGATCACTGTTGTTGGACATCTAAAACATCAAAATAACAAGAAATTTACCATATCTAATAATGAGATTATTATAATGTGAGATGTAACATCATATTATATATAACATGAGAATATGACTGTGCAATATGACAATATACACTCACTGGCCACTTTATTAGGTACACCAGTCCAACTGCTCGTTAACGCAAAATTCTAATCAAATGACAGCAACTCAATTTAGCCTCAACAACATGAAAGCATGGATCATCCTGTCTTGTGTCAGCGGTTCAGGCTGGTGGTGGTGGTGTAATGGTGTGGGGGAGATTTTCTTGGCACACTTTGGGTCCATTAGTACCAATTGAGCATGGTGTCAACGCCACAGCCTACCTGAGTATTATTGCTGACCATGTCCATCCCTTTATGACCACAGTGTCTCCATCTTCTGATGGCTACTTCCAGCAGGATAACGCACCATGTCATAAAGCGCCAATCATCTCAGACTGGTTTCTTGAACATGACGATGAGTTCACTGTACTCAAATGGCCTCCACAGTCACCAGAGCTCAATCCAATAGAGCAGGGGTGCTCAACCCTATTCCTGGCGATCGACCTTCCTGCAGTTTTCAGTTGCAGCCCTTATCAAACACACCTGCCTGTAATTATCAAGTGCTCCTCACGTTCTAAATAATTGGTTCAGGTGTGTTTGATCAGGGTTGAAGCTGAAATCAGCTGGAAGGTCGATCGCCAGGAACAGGGTTGAGCACCCCTGCAATAGAGAATGGGAGATTGGCATCATGGATGTGCAGCCGACAAATCTGCAGCAACTGTGTGATGCTATCATGTCAATCTGGAGCAAAATCCCTGAGGAATATTTCCAGTAGCTTGTTGAATCTCTGACATGAAAGATTAAAGCAGTTCTGAAGGCAAAAAGGGGTCCAACCTGATACTAGTAAGGTGTACCTAATAAAGTGGCCGGTCAGTGTATAAATAAACTATTGACTGAATTTTTCATATATTGTGATATATATGGTTTTCTACAACTATAGGGGATATTATACTACACTACACCTTAATTTACTGTAGTAAAAACTAAAGTATTCTACAGTATGTATTACAATTTGAGTTCACTAATACTACAGTATGCTTAACGAGTGGTAAATATTATAATATGTACAGTATAACACACACTTTACTATAGTATGTACTATAAATTATGTCTATAGTGATTTTTCCGTGTTTTCTTGTTACTATTTACATTAACGTAAGTAGCGTAACCCAAAAATCAGTATAATACACTTTACTATGTTTCAAGACACCATGTATTTATTATAAATTACTATGGTATTTCCTTACACGTAGGCCTATCCCAGAAATCTCCATTTTGCGTGAATATCACCTTTCTGCGTGTACTCCTCATTTATTAACGTAAACAGCGTAGCCGACAACTGAAAATCACGAGCACGGAAAGGAATGACGTGTTTATAAAGTAAATAACAGCAGAAGGTTACGGAGAGAAAGCTCTGGAAACACTTCATGATTAACAGCACGATGGGGAATGTGTTGAAATAGTACACATGGTCTCGTTTGAGTTATAAATGAATACTTTATATACTTACTGTAGTGCGGTGATGGTGTGTGTCCTAGTGTCGCTTTCACTTTCGGTTTTCGTGAAACTGAGTTCAGTCAAACAGTAACTCACTTCAGTTTCACAGTAAAACTCGCAGTAAAATCTACAGGTAACTGAGATGAACTCACCTGTCCAGTGTGTGTGTGTGCGTGCGTGTGTGTGTGTTTATGGGTGTGTGTTTGTCCGCGCTGCTGATATCGGTGTGGGTGTGTGTGTGTGAGTGTGTGTGTCGTTCCTCTGAAGCACAAAGTGAAAGTGAATGAGTCCAGATCAGCCGCTCTGACTGAACACACACTCCGCCATTGTGTTTTCCTGCTCTAAACAGCTTCACGAATCAGCCTTTTTTATTTATCTCCAGCCTTTCGTCACGTGACACAATTCAATTTTCTTTTCAGCCACCAGGTGGGGCTGTTGCTAGAAGGGATACAGCTGCGGCCAGAAGTTACCGAGAATTATTTATTCAATTACCCATTAAATTGTAATTTATTAACGTCTACCCGAAACCTAACCCTCACAGTAATGTAAAACAGTAATTATAACGAGTTTTATTCAGATTATTTATTAAATTACCTATTAATTGTATTTTATTAACGTCTACCCTAACCCTAAACCCAACCATCATAGTGATGTAAAAACAGTAATTAAACAGTAATTATTAAAAGAGTTGTTCATATTATTTATTAAATTACCTATTTAATTGTATTTTTAAAATACTATTTTATTAACATCTACCCCTACCCCAACCCTCATAGTGATGTAAAAACAGTAATTATACTGAGTATTATTCATATTATTTATTAAATTACAAAATAAATTGTATGTTATTAATGTCAACCCTAAACCAAACCATCACAGTGATGTAAAAACAGTAATTATTGTTGTACAGCGTCACAAAATGATGCTATATTGATGTGAGTATAAGCAGCTGTATCCCTTCTAGACCGTACCACCAGGTGGCGCCACGCCCCTAACATTATTCGTTTAAAGGGACAGAACACCAAAAAAATGAACTTTCCTTATCATTTACTCACACACTTCTAAGCGCTTTCTATTTCTTTTGCAAACAAATAAACATATAATTAGGCCGACACGAAATCCGCAGAACTTTTTTGCCCATCATTGAGCCTATTTGCAAATGTAAATGTGTGTAAATATATATTTATTCAGTTTTTATATTAATTTAATATTTTCTGGTATAACTGTAGTATGTATTTAGTTGATATACAGTTGAAGTCAGAATTATTAGCCCCCTGAATTATTTTTTTCCCCAATTTCTGTTTAACAGAGAGCAGATTTCTAATCATAATAGTTTTAATAACTCATCTCTAATAACTGATTTATTTTCTCTTTGTCATGATGACAGTAAATAATATTAGACTAGATATTCTTCAAGACACTTCTATACAGCTTAAAGTGACATTTAAAGGCTTAACTAGGGTAATTAGGGTAAAGTTAGGGTAATTAGGCAAGTTATTGTATAAAGATGGTTTGTTCTGTAGACTATTGAGAAAAAATATAGCTTAAAGGGGCTAATAATATTGACCTTAAAATGGTGTTTAAAAAATTAAAAACTGCTTTTATTCTAGCCGAAATAAAACAAATAAGACTTTCTCCAGAAGAAAAAATATTATCAGACATACTGTGAAAATTTCCTTGCTCTGTTAAACATCATTTGGGAAATATTCAAAAAAAGAAAGAAAAATTAAAAATGGGGCGAATAATTGTGACTTCAACTGTACACTGTACTGCACTGTATGTTTACCGACATGTGTAATAGTCTGCAGCGCTATATTATCTGGGTTGGTGTTGTATACGCTAGAAACCTTGTAAGAAACTGCAGCACATTTACTGATATTTTTTCTGCACTTATTTCTCCATATTATTTCTTATGCACAAAAATGTCAACTAAAGTCAATGTCAAACTGTAGAGTTGAATTTTTAACATCAATAGTCCACAGAGCACATGGATCTTGAGTAGATTTGCAGGGAAATCCTTAAATTAACGTTAAAAAGTCATTATTTTAATTTAATAATACGTTTCAGTTACTCCCAAAATTAATTCGTCAGAAATATGAGAGAAGTGGAGTCTGCAGCAGATTCTCCACTGTGGTGTTTGTTCTCCTCTAATAAATGAGCTGCGCCTCAGAAGACCAAACAACACACAATACTCGGTATAATTACTGTTTCGACATTGCTGTGAGGGTTGATGTAGGGGTAGACGTTAATAAAATACAACTTATTGGTAATTTAATAAATAATAAAAACCTC
>LR812528.1:53675285-53722785 GCA_903798195.1 Danio kyathit | reverse complement strand
CAATGGTTACCGGTTTTCAGCATTCTTCAAAGTATCTTCTTTATTGTTCAACTGAAGAAAGAAACTCAGAAATGTTTATAAAGACTTGAGCGAGAGTAAATATTGAGTAAACATGCATTTTTAAGTGAATTGTCCCTTTAAAAGGACAGAAATGGAGCCGGACTGGAGCTGTGCGCGCTCCTGCTGCCAACGTCACGCCGAAAATCAACATGAAATCAGCAGATCACAGACGCTGAGGGTTTCCTCTCTCCTCCAGCACTCATTAAAGGGCCAGTTCACCCAAAAACTACATTTCTGTCATCATGTACTCACTCTTTACTTCTTCCAAACCTGAGTTTCCTTCTTCTGTTGAACACTCAAGTCACACCATAGGACATATTTAAAGGGACAGTTCACACAAAAATGAAAAGTGATTCACTATTTATCCTCCTTCAAGTGCTTTCAAACCTTTATGAGTTTCTTTCTTCTATCTAGAAAAACAAAAGAAGATGTTTTGAAGAATGCTGAAAACCGGTAACCATTGACTTCTATACTGGGAAAGAGAAATACTATGGAAGTCAATGTGTACAGGTTTTCAGCATTCTTCAAAATATCTTCTTTAGTGTTCAACAGAAAAATATGATTGTATGTCATTTTCATTCATTCATTCACTGTCCTTCGGCAGAGTGGCCTCACAGCAAGAAGGTCTCTGGTTTAAGTCCCGGCTGGGTCAGTTGGTGTTTCTGTGTGGAGTTTGCATGTTCTCCTCGTGTTGGTGTGGGTTTCCTCCAGGTGCTCGGGTTTCCCCCACAGTCCAAACACATGTGCTATAGGGGAATTGATCAACTAAATCGGCCGTAGTGTATGAGTGTGTGTGTGAATGAGTGTGTATGGGTGTTTCCCAGTACTGGGTTGCAGATGGAAGGGTATCCGCTGTGTAAAACATATGCTGGAATAGTTGGTGGTTCATTCCGCTGTGGCGACCCCTTATAAATAAAGGGACTAAGCCAAAGGAGAATCCACATATAAACACCAACTGACCAAGCCGGGACTCGAATCAGCGACCTTCTTGCTCTGAGGCCACAGTGCTAACCACTGAGCCACCGTGTCTCCTGTGTAATGTGCAATCAATTTTATTGTTAGAACTCACAGATAATTAGAAAGTTCAGAAGTCAGACTTCTGGAACATCATGAACGTCTTCATTCTTAAAAATAATTCTGGGTTGTTTTTAACTCAAGGTTGGGTCAAATATGGACAAACTCAATTCTGGGTACATTTTTTTTAAATTACATTTAAATGACACTTTCCTGGTACTGGGTTGCGGCTGGAAGGGCATCTGCTGTGTAAAACATATGCTGGAATAGTTGGCGGTTCATTCCGCTGTGGCGACCCCTGATGAATAAAAGGACTAAGCTGGAGGAAAATGAATGAATGAATGAATGAATGAATGAATGAATGGGCAAACTTTTTTTTAATAATGTTTAAAGGGTCAGTTCACCCAAACATGAAAATGCTCATTATTTACTCTCCCTCAAGTGGTTTTAAATATTTATGTTTCTTTATTTTCTTTATTGTCTTTCATCTGTTAAACACTAAAGAAGATATTTTGAAGAATGCTGTAAAGCGGTAACCATTGACTTTCATAGTATTTATTTTTCCTTCTGTGGAAGTCAATGGTTACTTCTGTAATGTTCAACAGAGGAAATGAAACTCATTAAGGTTCAAAACACATATAGGAGAGTAAATAATGAGTAAATATAAATTTTGGGGTGAACTGTCCCTTTAAGGCTCGTACACACTAGCATGATTATTGTGCGTGGTTAAAGCTGATGTTTGACTTCTAGTATTTGTTTTCCCTAATATAGAAGTCAATGGTTACCAGTTTCTAACATTCTTCAAAATATATTCTTTGGTGTTCAACAGAATAAAGATACTCATAAAGGTTTATAAACACTCGAGGGAGAGTAAATAATGAGCAAATTAAAAAAATGTTGTGTGAACTAACCCTTTAATAATGTTTAAATCCTTTAACTGACCCAGCTGGGACTCGAACAAGCGACCTTCTTGCTGTGAGATGATTTTGCTACCCACTGCGGCACTGTGACGCCCCCAAGGTTCCACATAATAAACTATAATAGTTTTTCTACATGAAATATTTTTGGAAGATTTATTTATCTTCATACTGAAAATGACACACGATCATACTTGTCATATTTTTGTGGTGCTTAAAAGTACAGTTCACTCAAAAATAATGATCTTTTACTCTTTACTTGTTCCAAACCTTTGAGTTTTTTCATCTGTTGAAAACAAAAGAAGATATTTTGAAGAATGTTGAAAAACCTGTATCTTTTGACTTCCATATTATTTGTTTTTTCCCTACTATGGAAGTCAATGGTTACAGGTTTCTAACATTCTTCAAAATATCTTCTTTAGTGTTCAACAAAAAAAAGAAACTCATAAAGGTTTAAAACACGTCAAATATGACAGTAAAGTTTGCTTAAACACCTTCAATGATGCGATGAATCTAATATTAGCATATAATAATGATATTCATTAGTCATATTGAACACTGAAGAAGATATTTTGAAGAATGCTGAAAACCTGTAACCATTGACTTCTATAGTATTTATTTTTTCTACTATAGAAGTCAATGGTTACTTCTTTAATGTTCAACAGAGGGAAAGAAACTAAAGATTTAAAACCCTTGAGGGAGAGTAAATAGTGAGTAATTTTTTATTTTGAGGTGAACTGACCCTTGAAGGCTTGTAGACACTGAGATGATTATTGTGAATGGTTACTCCTGATGTTTGACTTCCATAGTATTTATATTTTTACTATGGAAGTCAATGGTTACAGGTTTTCAGCATTCTTCTAAATATCTTCTTTAATGTTCAACATGTTTAATGTTTTCATCTGTTGAACACAAAAGGAGATATTTTGAAGAATGTTGAAAACCCTGTATCTGAAGAATGCTGAAAACCTGTAACCATTGGCTTCTATAGTATTTATTTTTGCTATGAAGTAAATGGTTACCAGTTTTCAGCATTCTTCTAATTATCTTCTTTAGTGTTCAACAGATGAAGCCCACAACAGAAGAACCCACTTAAGCTGCTGCAAAAACTGCTTTTCTCTGCTTTTTTGTCTTGTTTCTAGTCTAAACATCAACAAACTCTTAAATCCAGAAGCATTTCTAGACGAGCAAATATTAAAGTGTTGTTTTCAGCAATAATGAGTCAAAATGAAGAGAGTTTTACATTAAAACAAGCTAAATAATCTTATTTCAAAAGGAAACACTATTATTCCTGTTCCCCCATTGGCAAATTATTTTCATTCATTCATTTTCCTTCAGCTTAGTCCCTTTATTTATCAGGGGTGGCCACAGCGGAATGAACTGCCAACTATTCCAGCATATGTTTTCCACAGCGGATGCATTTTTGCAGTGGGAGAGTAAACTGAGTTTTAGTGGGTGAACTGTCCCTTTAAATGTGTAGAGATCAGCGGGTCAGACTGAAGCGGGTGCAGGAGAATGCAGTGTGTGTGTGTGTGTGTGTGTGTGTGTGTGTGTGTGTGTGTGTGTGTGTGTGTGCGCGTGTGTGTGTGCGTGTGTGTGTGTGAGACATTGTTAAATGACTGCAGTAGATGGAGGAGGAGGAGGCGGCGGTGACATCGATAGCAGAGAAAGATGAAAAAGCCAAAAGAATCTGAGCAGCTGTTTCCACGGCAACCAGAGCTGAGGAGCAGCAGTCTGACTCCCACACACACACACACACACACACACACACACACACAGAGAGAGAGAGAGAGAGAGAGAGAGAGAAAGAGAGAGAGAGAGAAAGAGAGACTGGAGAACACACACACACACAGAGAGAGAGAGACTGAACACACACACACACACACACACACACACACTCACTCACTCAGAGAGAGAGAGAGAGAGACTGAAGAACAGACACACAGAGAGAGACTGAAAACACACGCAAAACACACATACATACACACACAGACACTGAAGAACATACACACACATACATACACTCAGAGAGAGAGAGACTGAAGAACACACACATACACACACACATACATACACAGAGACTGAAGAACACACACATACACACACATGCACACACACACACAGACTGAAGAACACACACATACACACACACATACACACACACACACACACACACATACATACACAGAGACTGAAGAACACACACATACACACACACACACACACACACACACACACACACACACACACACACACACACACACATACATACACACATACATACACAGAGACTGAAGAACACACACACACACACACACACACACACACACATACATGCATACATACAGAGACTGAAAAACACACACACACACATGCATAAACAGACACTGAAAAAACACACACACACTCAGAGACTGAAGAACACACACACACACACACACACACACACACTCTTAGAGAGAGAGACACTGAAGAACACACACACCCACACACACACACACACATATCATATTTGTTTGTAATATTATTGTGCTTCTTAAAGGGCCAGTTCACCCAAAAATGTAACTTCTCTCCGTTTACTTGTTCCAAACTTTTATGAGTTTCTTTCATCTGTTGAAGACTCAAGAAGATATTTTGAAGAATGTTGAAAACTGGTAACCATTGACCTTCATAGTTTTTGTTTTTCCTACTGTAGAAGTCAATGGTTACCAGTCTCTAACATTCTTCAAAATATCTTCTTCAGTGTTCAACAGAAGAAAGAAACTCATGAAGGTTTAAAACAAGTCAAATATGACAGTAAAGTTTGCTTAAACACCTTCAATGATGCGATGGATCTAATATTAGCATATTAATATAATAATGATATTCATTAGTCATATTATTGTGCTGCTTAAAGACACAGTTCACCCTAAAATAAACATTCTGTCATCATTCACCCACTCTTTACTTGCTCCAAACTTCTAAGCTTCTTTCATCTGTTGAACACTAAAGAAGATATTTTGAAGAATGCTGAAAACCTGTAACCATTGACTTCTATAGTATTTGTTTTTCCTACTATGGCACTATGAAGACCTGAAGGAGAGTAATTTTGATTTTGAGGTGAACTGACCCCTGAAGGCTTGTAGACACTGAGATGATTATTGTGAATGGTTACTCCTGATGTTTGACTTCCATAGTTTTTATTTTGTTACTATGGAAGTCAATGGTTACCGGTTTTCAGCATTCTTCAGAATATCTTCTTTAGTGTTCAACAGATGAAAGAAAGTCAAAGGTTTGGAATCGCCTAAGGGAGAGTAAATAGTGAGTGAATTTACATTTTTGCGTGAACTAACCCTTTAATAATGTCATATCGCTTCCAAAACTCCACAATAGCACAGTTTCCTCATGAAAATGATCATAAATGGTGTTTTTCTCCTCCGTTTGATCACCTGCTCAACTGACAGTCTTTGTGTTTTATTCGTCTGTGCGGTGTGTGTGTGCGCGCATGTGTGTGTGTGTGTGTGTGTGTGTTTCTCCTGCAGCTCTGGGTTTTGGCATTCAGTCATGCTCATCAGGACTGCAGATCTATTGTTCTTTCCTCAGCAGCTCCATGCAGTCCTCGCTCCCCCGCCTCCCCCCATTCTCTCTGCTGGATGATTCCCATGATGTGTTCTTGCCATTGGCGTGGGCCGTACCATTCCTCCGCAGGGGTGAGAACAGTTCAGCTCATTCACTCCATGGCTTTGTGTTTGAGTTTGGTGCTTCTAAAGCTGACATAAAGTGGTTAGTTCACACAAAAATGACAATTTGCTTACTATTTATTCACAAACATCCTTTGTTGGAGATATTTTAAAGAATGCTGGAACCATTGACTTATATAGTAGGACAAACAAATATTATGGAAGTCAATGGTTACCGGTTTTAAGCATTCTTCAAAATGGTTTTCTTCGTGTTCAACAGAGGAAAGATACTCATAATTGTTTAGAAACACTTCAGTAAATGTGATTAAGTTTTTATTTTGTAAGTAAACTGGCCCTTTAATTATTATTAAAGGGCCAGTTCACTTAAAAATTTTATTTTATTAATTATATAAACTGCAAAAAAAGCTTTTTTCTATTAAAAACATATCGTTTTTATCTTGTTTCTAGTTCAAATAATCTAAAGATACTTAAATCAAGAAGCATTTTGGAGAGAGTTAAATAATATTGTCTTGTTTGAGTCAAAATTAAGTGAGTTTTTCTGTAAAACTGCCAGTAGAGTAAGTAAAATGTGAGTAAAATAATCAAAAATAATCTTCTTCTCACTTTGTTTTCCTTATTTTACAAAGTTATTATTTTGCTAGCTTCTTTTTTCTGTTAAACACAAAAGAAGATATTTTGAAGAATGTTGGAAACCTGTAACCATTGACTTCCATAGTAGAACATAAAACAAATACTAGTCAATGGTTACAGGTTTCCAGCATTTTTCAAAATATCTACTTTAGTGTTCAACAGAAGAAAGAAGCTCATGATGATTTAAAACGAGTGAGTGAATGATGACAGCATTAAACATTTGTGTGAACTGTCCCTTTAAATATGGCTGAAGTGTGAATCTGACACCCCTGTGCTTCACACACATGGTACAGTCCGTCTCCTCAGTGTAGTAAAGGGTCTGTATTATTGACTGAGTGTCTTAAGGGCAGAGTCCAGATCTGAACAGCACAGGAATAACAATTATACCACTGCATGAAAAGGAGAGCGCTTCAGAAACACACGCAAGCAGATCATTAACAATGCTTTTTTTTTTTAAACACACCATTTTTTAAGAAAATATAGATTTATTTATGTAGTTTGAGGTTTGGGAAAATAAAGGGGGTCACTAACTTTTAGCAGTTCTTTCACTTATAGAATAAAACATTTTACTGAACTGTATCTGAAAGGGGCAGTTCACCCAAAAACGAAAATTCTGTCATCATTTACTCACTCATTTAAACTTTTAGGAGTTTGTTTCCTCTGTTAATTACCAAAGAAGATATTTTGAAGAATGCTGGAAATCTGTAACCATTGACTCTCGTAGTATTTAATATAATGGAAGTCAATGGTTACTGGTTTTTAGTTTTCTTCAAAATATCTTCTTTAGTGTTCAACTGAATAAAGAAACTCATGAAGGTTTAAAACCACTTGAAGGAGAGTAAATAGTGAGTAAATTACATTTTTGGGGGTGAACTGGCCCTTTAAATATGTCCTATGGTGTAACATAGCAAAAATGAAGAAAAATGTAGAACACAAATAACATGAGAGCGGTTTATCTTCATGTTTGGACATTTATCTTCATATACTTCAGTATATTTAAAGGGCCAGTTCACCCTAAAATGACAACAAACCTTTATGAGATTCTTTCATACAGTATGTTGAAGACACACAAAAAAAGATATTTTGAAGAATGTTAAAAACCGCTAACCATTGACTTTCATAGTTTTTGTTTTTTCTACAATGGAAGTCAATGGTTACCGGTTTTTAGTTTTCCTCAACATATCTTTTTTAGTTTTTTGATTCTGTTAAACACAAAAGAAGATTTTTTTGGTAAAATCGGTAACCATTGACTACTATATTAGGAAAAACTAATTCTATGGAATTCAATGGTTACTAGCTTTAAGCATTCTTCAAAATATCTTTTTTTACATTCAACTGAATAAAGAAACTCATAAAGGTTTAAAACCATTCGAAGTCTGAACCACTTAAATTGTAATTTTTGGTGAACTATCCCTTTAAATATGTCCTATGGTGTGACAGCAAAAATGAAGAAAAAAAAATAACATTAGAGTGGTTTATCTTTATGTTTGGACACTTATTTTCATATAGTGCAATATATTTAAAGGGCCAGTTCACCATAGTATTTGTTTTTCCAACTATAGTAGTCAATGATTAGTGTTTTTTTTCCTCAACATATCTTTTTTTGTTTTTATTCTGTTAAACACAAAAGAAGATTTTTTGGAAAAATCGGTAACCATTGACTACTATATTAGGAAAAACTAATTCTATGGAAGTCAGTGGTTACTAGTTTTCAGCATTCTTCAAAATATCTGCTTTTGTGTTGAACTAAATAAAGAAACTCATAAAGGTTTAAAACCACTTGAAGTTTGAACCACTTAAATTTTAATTTTGGATGAACTACCTCTTTAAATATGTTCTATGATGTGACATAGCAAAAATGAAGAAAAATGTATAATCCGCAAATAACATGAGAGCGGTTTATCTTCATGTTTGGACATTTATCTTCATATAGTGCAGTATATTTAAAGGGCCAGTTCACCCTAAAATTTTAATTTACTCACGGTTTACTCTACCTCAAACCTTTATGAGTTTCTTTCTTCTGTTGAACACTAAAGAAGATATTTTGAAGAATGCTGAAAACCTGTAACCTAGTCAATGCTTACCGGTTTTTAGTTTTCTTCAACATATCATGTTTTCCTTTATTCTGTTAAACAAAATTTTTTTTTTTTTTTGAAAAATCAGTAACCATTGACTTCTATAGTAGGAAAAACTAATTCTATGGAAGTCAGTGGTTACTGGTTTTTAGTTTTCTTCAAAATATCTTCTTTAGTGTTCAACTGAATAAAGAAGCTCATAAAGGTTTAAAACCACTTGAAGGAGAGTAAATAGTGAGTAAATTTTAATTTTTGATGAACTACCACTTTAAATATGTTCTATGATGTGACATAGCAAAAATGAAGAAAAAAAAATAACAAATAACATGAGAGCGGTTTATCTTTATGTTTGGACATTTATCTTCATATACTGCAGTATATTTAAAGGGCCAGTTCACCCTAAAATGACAATATACTCACTGTTTACTCTCCCTCAAACCAAAGATGAGTTTCTTTCTTCTGTTGTACACTAAAGAAGATATTTTGAAGAATGCTGAAAACCTGTAACCATTGACTTTCATAGTATTTGTTTTTCCTACTATGGAAGTCAGTAGTAAGCGTTTTTAGTTTTCTTCAACATATCATGTTTTTTTTCTGTTAAAGGTTTTTTTTTTTTTTGAAAAATCAGTAACCACAGATAAACGTATTCGGAAAAAACTAATTCTATGGTAGTCAATGGATACAGGCTTCCAACATTTTTCAAAATATTTTCTTATGTGTTTAACTGATTAAAGAAGCTCATAAAGGTTTGAAACAACGTGAAGTTTGAACCACTTAAATTTAAATTTTGGAGGTGAACTATCCCGCTGTGCCATAGCAAAAATGAAGAAAAATGGAACACAAATAACATGAGAGCGGTTTATCTTCATGTTTGGACACTTATCTTCATATAGTGCAGTATATTTAAAGGGCCAGTTCACCCTAAAATGACAATTTACCCACTGTTTACTCTCCCTCAAACCTTTATGAGTTTCTTTCATCTGTTAAACACAAAAAAAATATATTTTCAAGAATGCTAAAAACCTGTAACCATTTACTTCCATAGTATTATTTTTTTTCTACTATGGAAGTCAATGGTTACCGGTGTTTAGTTTTCTTCAACATGTCATGTTTTTCTTTATTCTGTTAAACACAAAAGAAGATTTTTTGGAAAAATCAGTAACCATTGAGTACTGTAGTAGAAAAAAACTAATTCTATGGAAGTCAAAGGTTACTGGTTTTCAGCATTCTTCAAAATATCTTCTTTAGTGTTCAACTGATTAAAGAAGGTCATAAAGGTTTAAAACCACTTGAATCACTTAAAAGTTTGAATCACTTAAATTTTAGTTTTGGATGAACTACTCCTTTAAATATGTCCTATGATGTGACATAGCAAAAGTGAAGAAAAATGTAGAACACAAATAACATGAGAGCGGTTTATCTTTATGTTTGGTCATTTATCTTCATATAGTGCAGTATATTTAAAGGGCCAGTTCACCCTAAAATGACAAAAAACCTTTATGAGATTCTTTCATCTGTTGAACACAAAGCAGATATTTTGAAGAATGCTAAAAAACCTGTAACCACTGACTTCTATAGTATTTGTTTTTTTCTACAATGGAAGTCAATGGTTACCGGTTTTTAGTTTTCCTCATCATATCTTGTTTTTTTTTTTTTATTATTCTGTTAAACAGAAAAGAAGATTTTTTTTGGAAAAATCTGTAACCATTGACTACTATATTAGGAAAAACTAATTCTATAGTAGTTCATGGTTACCGGTTTCCAACATTCTTCAAAATATCTTCTTTTGTGTTTAACAGAAGAAACATTATTGCAGTGAAATAATATGAATGTTTGTGATGTTTGTGAAAGTGCAGATCATGAGTGTATAATGAAGGATCAGCATCTGTCTCCTCATGACCTGCAGCTGAATCAGGCTTTAACCTGACACCAAACGCTGCGTTGCCAGATTGCAGTACATCTGTTTCACAGCAAACACACACACACACACACACACACACACACACACACACACTGCTGCTGCTGCTGCTGCTGATGGATATTCAGACAATCAGGAGATCATTGAGGAAATCAGACGTGTTTGAGGGATTTCTGTCTAGCGTTCGTCAGATATAAACACTGAACGGCTCATTCATGATTTAAAGACTGACTGGAGACCTGCTCGAGTCAACAACTGGCCTCTGAACACACACATACACACATGTGGCCACACATGTACACACACAAACACGTGTATACATACACATACACACACACATATACCCACACGCGTACATACACACACGCGTACATACACATACACACACACACACACACACACACACACACACACACACACACACGTATACACTCCTCACTCACACACACACATACTCAAAATCCTGGGTTGTTTTAATGTCATTTTGGGCCAATTACAGAAAAACTAAATATATTATCAATGAAATTTAAATTATGGTTTTTAACCCAATGGTTGGGTTTGTCCATGTTTGACCCAATTTGACCCAAAATTTAGTTAAAACAACCCAGCATTTATTTATGCTTCAGCAATCATATGCTAATATAATACATTAATGTATAATATAATGTATTAATATTGTGCAGTTAATAGGTGTACATACACCCAATATTGAGTCAAGTACAGACAAACTTAATGTTGGGTTAATTTCTGCAATTACCATTAAACAATGTTGGGTATTTGAATAATAATTTTTAACCCAATTGTTGTGTTTGTTTATATTTGACCCAAAAATTTGTTAAAACAACCCGGCATTTATTTAGATCGCGATCGTTCAGAAATCACGCTAATATACATTTTAATCTACAGATACTGTAATAATGAAAAAACTAAATATTGGGTTAAACTCAATGTTGGGTTAATTACATTTAAACAACATCAATGCTGGGAATTTAAATACAATTTAATTGATAGTTTTTAACCCAATTTAACCCAAGTTTAACCCAATTGTTGGGTTTGACTATATTTGACCCAAAATTGAGTGTGTATATATATATATAATGTATTAATAATATGCAACTAATAGAATGTATTTGTACATGCATTCAATATATACCCAATATTGCAGGGGTGCCCAAACTTTTTGGTATGAACAGCCAAAGACCAAATATCATTGAGAGCCGTGAGCCGAAGATAAATACACCACACTATTTTAACTTAAAGTCGGTCATGGGTAATGTCCTAATTCATTTTATAACATTCATAAAGGCGACACAGTGGCGAAGTAGGTAGTGCTGTCACCTCACAGCAAGAAGGTCGCTGGGTCGCAGGTTCGAGCCTCGGCTGGGTCAGTTGGTGTTTCTGTGTGGAGTTTGCATGTTCTCCCTGCATTCGCATGGTTTTCCTCCGGCTGCTCCGGTTTCACATTCCAAAGACTTGCGGTACAGGTGAATTTGGTAGACTAAAATTGTCCATAGTGTATGAGTGTGTGGATGTTTCGCAAGGATGGGTTGCGGCTGGAAGGGCATCTGCTGCGTAAAAATGTGCTGGATAAGTTGGCGGTTCATTCTGCTGTGGCGACCCCAGATTAATAAAGGGACTAAGCTGACAAGAAAATGAATGAATGAATATTCATAAACAAATAGAAAACATGACTTTATATGGTATTAACTAATGCAGCGTAACGTTTTTAATGATAACTTATTGCAATAAAAAATCACATTTCTAACACAGTGGAGTTCAATGCTGAAAACACTAGTCAAGCAGAATCTGCTCAACAAGGTCTCTGCATTGTCCTCTATCTGTCGGGTGACAGTATTTATTTTTATTTATCAGGATCTCCATTGGCCACTACCAAGGGAGTGGCTATTCTTCCTGAGGTCCATCGAACACAAAAAATTACATTAATATATAACAACATGACCAATAAAATTCATACATAACATCCAGATCAACAATCCACTTAATATTGTGACTTTAAATGTTTCCTAAATGATTTTTAAACCTCATCTTACTTGTTGTAAAGCATGTACAGTCTGATGGCCATTCATTCCATGTTTTCATTCCTCTATACATTACCCTCTGCTGCTTTGCATTAGTTTTTGAAACGGGAAGCAAGAAATTTCCTTTTGATGCGTGCCTGGTGTTAAAACTATGATTAGCATTACTATACAAAAGGTGATTTTTTTGCTTGGCACATAATAGTGAAGTGAACTGAGTGTCAGTTATGTTAGTAAACTGAATAGTGATGTTTCATGCTTATTTCGCTATAACCGCTATAACCGGACATTTTATACTACCCATCAGATTATGCTACCAACAGTATATGTAATATATATATATATATATATAATAGATATATAAAGTCACGTGGCTCTTTAAAAATTGCATTTGCCAAAAAACCCCCAGAAATGGCTCTTTGCTGAAAAAAGGTTCCCGACCCCTGGTCTATTATCACTATGGAGAGCATCAGCTGACAGTCATGCATCTTTATATGAACTGACTGTTTTGAGGATTGCATAGGGGCAATGGTGCCTGTAAAAAAAAGAAAATGAATTGCGCCGTTATTATGTTTATTCCAAAGTGTTTCCATGCCTAAATATAATGAAAGCATAGAACCGATTCACATTTAAGAGCAAGGGCGACCCCTGGTGGTTCGGCAGTATGGGTTGCATATAGGGAGGATCGGCTCTTCTCAGAAAGAGAAAAAATACGGGAGAAATACGGGAATATACCTTAACGGGATGACAGCGGGATAGAACTGTAAAATACGGGAGAATCCCGGGAAAAACGGGAGGGTGGACAGGTATGTATTATCTGCACACCACGTCGCCTAAATCAAACCATTTCAACTGAAACATTTAATTTCAGTTTGCTTGTTTGTATTAACAATAAAACAAACAAATAAAAGGTTACGTAAAGTTTAAAACGACAAACCCTCCCCATCATTCTCCCTCTCTCTCCTTCAGATGGGATGGCGGTTCAAATCAAAGGTTACCATGGGCCAACTTTGGCCCACAGGCCCTAGCTTGGGCATCTCTGCAATTTTGGATCAAATACCCTAACCCTAACTCAGTGTTGGGTTAATTATTTTCAATTAAATTACAGTTTAACCCAACATTGGATTATAACAGCCCAGCATTTTTTAGAGTGCATTATACTTTATGAATATTAGTAATGTTGGCATTAGTTGTGCTGCTTTCACTTGATCTTTCAGGATTCAGAGATGAACAGAACTATCTTTATTTGAAGCAGAACCTTCGTAACATTATAAATGCCTTCACTTTTCTCATTTGATCAATTTAACGCAGCATTAATGTATAAAAGTGTTAATTAAAAGAATAATAATCTCACTGACACCTCACCTCTGAACAGTGTAGTGTTTTACAGTCATCTAACTGTAAATTGACTCACTTTTTAATCATTAGTCAAAAGGAAAAACATGAAGAAAAACCCAGCAGGTGTGAAATTGCAGTGGCTTGTCAGTGGAATAAAAGCATTAACAGCGGCTGCCTGCCAAACGCTTCTGACTGAACATTCATATAAAGCTTCCGCTGGGCGCCATTTTGGCTCAAAGGCCTTCAGTCCTCACTATAAATCCCTTGAAAATAATGTAACAAATATGACCCTCTGGAGCCAAAATGGTGGACAACCTCTTATCACGTTCACTGTTTAATTATCAATCAACACATTTTATTCTTATGATATTATGCTAATTAAATGAAAAATTAACAACTTTTTTGAGAGTTTCTGTAGCTTCTTTTTTAATGATTCGACAGAGAGAGATTTTTTTGGATTTACGAATTAGATTTTGGGTGACATGGTGGCGCAGTGGATAGCATGTTCGCTTCACAGCTAGAAGGTCTCTGGTTTGAGCCTCGGCTGGGTCAGTTGGTGCTTCTGTGTGGAGTTTGCATGTTCTCCCCGTGTTGGTGTGGGTTTCCTCCGGGTGCTCCGGTTTCCCCCACAGTCCAAACACATGCGCTATAGGGGAATTGATCAACTAAATTGGCCGTAGTGTATGAGTGTGTGTGTGTAAATGAGTGTGCATGGGTGTTTCCCAGTACTGGGTTGCAGCTGGAAGGGCATGCGCTGTGTAAAACATATGCTTGATAAGTTGGTGGTTCATTCCACTGTGGAGACCCCTGCTGAATGAAGGGACTAAACCGAAGGAAAATGAGGAAAACTTATAAAATAAATAAAAATGTCAAACACAAAAAAAGCATGGACATTTTAAAAAATAAATGCTGATTTTAAATATGAAAAAGTACATTAACAATACAAAAATCACAACAATTTATGATAGATCTGTGATGAAAAGTAGTATATCTATGTTAGTATAAATTTTATGTTTATTTTTTAATTAATTAAATGTATTTTAAATTATTTTTACCACCTATAAAGGTGGTTTGTATATATATATATATAGTTGAAGTCAGAATTATTAGCCCCCCCTGAATTATTCGCCCCCTGTTTATTTCTTTCCCCAATTTCTGTTTATCAGAGAGCAGATTTTCTCAACACATTTCTAATCATAATAGTTTTAATAACTCATCTCTAATAACTGATTTATTTTCTCTTTGTCATGATGACAGTAAATAATATTAGACTAGATATTCTTCAAGACACTTCTATACAGCTTAAAGTGACATTTAAAGGCTTCACTAGGGTAATTAGGGTAACTAGGCAGGTTAGGGGAATTAGGCAAGTTATTGTATAATGATGGTTTGTTCTGTAGACTATCGGAAAAAAAATATAGCAAAAAGGGGCTAATAATATTGACCTTAAAATGTTTTTTAAAAAATTAAAAACTGCTTTTATTCTAGCTGAAATAAAACAAATAAGACTTTCTCCAGAAGAAAAAATATTATCAGACATACTGTGACAATGGCGAATAATAACTTCAACTGTATATATATGAATATGAAGAGTTCAAATGCAAAAAACTCTAAATGCTGTCTGAAATGTTCTCCTAAAATGAGAATGAAAAATGAAAATGTTTATGTTCAGTTATTTCACTTTAAAGGCAATGAAAAGAACTTATCCGTCACTATAAATGTAAAATTACTGAGCCAACAACACTAGAGTTGGAGAAAAATACTAATATTAGAAGAAAATATCAAATGGCTTTTAGATGTTTTTGCATCTAAACTCTTCATATATATATATATATAGTATTGCCAATTTTACATTGTCTTGTTTTTTGTGAGTATGTTGTTGTATTTTGCACTGTCTGTATCCTGCACTGTCTGTATTTTGCACTGTCGTTGTATTTGCACTGTCTGTATTTTGCACTGTCTGTAGCCAGCACCTAAGCTTTTCACTCATCATAGCACACGTGCTGCTGATGATGATGTGACAATAAAAGTGATTTGATTTGATTTGATTTGATTTGTATTGTTCAGGAATACAGCCACGGTCAGAAGTAACAAGAATTATTCATATTATTAATTAAATTATCCATTAATTGGTATTTTATTAACGCCAACCCTGTCCCAACCATCACAATAATATAAAAACAGTAATTATACAGAGTATTACTCATATTATTTATTAGATTACCCATTAAATTGTATTTTATTAATGTCTACCCCAACCCTAACCCTCACAGTAATGTAAAATATTCAGTATTGTTGTACAGTCTCACAAAAATGAGACCTTTTTATTGCTGATTTTATTGCTGATTGTCCGTGACTCGCGTCACATTATTGTGGCTTTGAGGCTCCATGGGATTGGAATTACTGGCCATAGTTATTTAAAATTACACTTTATTACAGATATATTAAATTTAAATATATTATATTAATTATATAATAAATATATTATAAAATATTAAATTACATAAAGTAATTAAAAGGACAAATTCTGGACCTTTTGCCCATGGGGGGTGGTTTATTTGAACCATCCGAAACCCCCCTGGCTACGGGCATGATATTGATGTGAGTAACTGCAGCTGTATCCCATCTAGACCCTCACAGTAATGTAAAAACAGTAAATATACAGATTATTATTTATATTATTTATTAGATTACCCATTAAATTGTATTTTATTAATGTCTACCCCAACCCTAAATCCAACCCTCACAGTAATATTCATTACAAAGTAAAAATATTCATTATTGTTGTTTAGTATCTCAAAAATTATGCAATATTGATGCGAGTATCAGCTGCTGTATCCCTTCTAGACCCTCACGGTAATGTAGAAACAGTAATTATACATACATATTATTTATATTATTTATTAAATCACCCATTAAATTGTATTTTATTAATGTCTACCCCAAGCCTAACCCTCACAGTAATGTAAAATATTCAGTATTGTTGTACAGTCTCACAAAAATGATGCTATATTGATGTGAGTATCCGCAGCTGTATCCCATCAAGACCCTCACAGTAATGTAAAAACTGTACTTATACAGATTATTATTCATATTATTTATTAGATCACCCATTAAATTGTATTTTACTAACGTCTACCCCAACGCTTTCAGTGATGTAAAATATTTATTATTGTTGTACGGTGTCACAAACATTATGCTATATTGATGCGAGTATCCGCAGCTGTATCTCTTCTAGACTTTACCGTGTATTGTTAATCTAGCACAGCACAGTCGTCGCCCTCCCCCTTCTCCAATCCACCGATCGCTCGATCTCTCAGCGCTCCATTACTCCGGCCTCGCGTTCGGGAAGTCAGTCAGCTGGGGAGGGCGACGACAAAAAGAGAGAAAGAAAGAGAGAAAGAGCGAACGACAGAACGAAAGAAAGCGAGCAAGAAAGAGAAAAACGGCCCCTCTTTCTTCCGACAGAGCAGCTCCTCCATCCCATGATCTCATGAATAAATTATAGCGACTCATTGTGCAACAGAGGGAGGAATGCGGTGGAGCTGAGCAGCAGAACAACCGCGACTTTCGGGATTTACACAAAAACACCGCATTAAAACACGCTCATGCTGGACGATCGAGAGCCAAGGCCGATTATACCGATATATCCGGATACATTGGCGGATAATATGATCCAATTTGAGCGTTTTTAACGTCTTCGCGCGGTTTCCGATTTCTGAGGTAACCGAAAAAAGACGCGCACGGCACGTTTTTATCAACGGTAACCCCGCGAGGATTGAAGCGGATCCCGATCGTTCATTTCTGATCCACATTTCGAGGGGATTTTCCTGCCGAGGAAGGCCGAAAACGGACTCCCATCCAGCCGGACACATCAACCTCGGGCAGCCGGAGTGGAAGGTGAGGTGCTCGGCGGAGCTGCGTGTGCGCGCCCGCTATAATCTCCGCTTCTCTTTATGTGTTTTTTATACGTGATTTTGATGTTTAATGTTACTAAACACACCATATGTTTGATTCCCGACATCCTTTGGTGGTTTAAATGGTCCTTTCTTGCCTTTCTTCGCTATTCGCTAAAGCCAAATCAATAATAATGTGTGTTATACACATATATTTTGTGTAATGGAGTGTAGTGTGGATGTGCTACAGAGAAATATTCTCCTGATATACCGTTTAGTGAGCGTGTATTGTACATTTGAGTGCTTTTAAAAATGACTGCATTGCTTAATGCATGCTCTTTTACACTGTGGTTGTTTTCTGAAATATGTGTGAATATCTCAGTTTGAATATCTCAGTCTTTCACAATGCTAGCATGATTTTAATCTAATGAGAGTGAGATGTGATGCATTAAACAGCAGCAGCAGCATAGATTTTATTACATCAACTGTTTGTTAAATGCATTTCAGTCTTTCAGGGTATTTGTGAAGCTATTTGTTGTGAATGCCAGACACATTGCATTACTAGTGGTAGTATCATCATCATCAGGGTGCTAGATATGTGATCTAATGCATGTTTTTCTTTCTTCATTGGGATCTGAGATGAAACCCAGTTGCTCCACATACACCGGCCAGCATGGGAGGGGGGTTTTGCCTTGCGCATCACAATACCTTTTGCATTAGCATCATGATAGAGCGCTCCACCCAGATGCTTTACATATTGGCAGCACCTACAGGCAGGTTGGTGGAGGCGTTGAGGCCGGTCACACACACAGCAGGTGAAGTGGACAGATGGAGAAGGTGGTGCACAAACCTCACTCTCTGTGTGTGTGTGTGTGTGTTTGTGGGTCACAGACCAGGTAGCCAACAAATGCCCCTCTGCCCATCCCCAGGGGTCACAGGATGGCCACAGATTGCAGATTTCTGTGTTTTTGGGCCCTCATTTGCATGAGGTGTCTCATTCTGAAACAGCGCTGGTGATAGATCACTCAATTATGATAAGGACCTCCGCCATCTGGACTAACAGCATCAGGACTCTGACGTTGGTTGGGTTTTTATAGAAGTGATGACATCATTAGTTATCGTCATTACTAGGGCTGCACGATATTGGAAAGAACTGCATGTTTTGTTTGTCTGTGATTTATATATTATACATATACCTTTAGTCATTTAGCAGACACTTTTGTTCAGAGTGACTTACAATTGAATCACAATTGACAAGATGACTTCGTAATATTAAATTGATTGTGATTATTTTAGTAGCGGCGTATCTCCATTTAATAAGCAAATGATGAGCATAGATGAATACTATGGAACAACAATAAAAAATTAGCCCTGTTTTGTGGTTTTTCTATGCAATCTAAAAGTATTGAGGTACAGAAATTAAATAATCAAACACTTTAAAGATGACATTTGCTGTTTGTTCAAACTACTTATTTAAATTGAGCTGAAACTAGGGCTGGGCGATATGGCAAAAATGCAATCTCTATTAATTATATTCATACTGAACAATAACAATATATATTTCAATATCAGTTGTTAATACTTCCAGATTTATTAGAGTATCCTTAACAATGACTGAAGCCACAAAAATGAGAGGGTCCATTAAAAAGCATAACCTATTTTCGGTGTCCGATAATTTTTTTGCAGCCAAAAATTCTGTGCATCTGTAATATAAACAACACTTCTAGATTCCCATTGTTGCACACTTTTGCTGTGTGATTGGCTTTTAGATCAATATAGAGTAAAAAAGTCCAGAGCTTATCATTATCAACATAAATCTGTTATCACGATTCGATATGATATTATTTATCTGCCCAGCCCTAGCTGAAACAACACAATTCTTGATTTTTTTTGATACAATTTAATTGTTTTATGTTCAATCCACTTAAATTTGTAAAAAACGAATAGGTAAACTACCATATAATATACAAATGACACGCATAGATGAATACAATTGAACAACAATACAAATGAGCCCTGTTTTGTGGTTTTTCAGTTGTATCTAAAAGTATTGAGGTACAGAAATTAAATAATCAAACACTCAAAAGATGAGGTTTGCTGTTTGTTCAAACTACTTGATTAAAATAAGCTGAAACTAGGGCTGGGCGATATGGCAAAAATGCAATCTCTTTTAATTAGTTTCCATATTGAACAACGATATATACAGTATATATCGATATCAGTTGTTAATGCTTCCAGATTTATTACTGTGCGTTCACACCGAAGGCAGTGAGAGCGTCAACGGTCGCTTTGGCCGCCCTTGCGACAATTCTGTCTGTCTTCAGCTCCGGCGAGAGCGTCAAAATTCGCTACATTGATCTCATATTTAAAGGGTCCGTTGCAGCATATCATATCATTTCCGCATAAACCATGCTTTCTAGCGTGAAAATATTGCACACTTTTTATCAAATTGACTTAACAACGGAAGATCAAGTTGCATGTGGTGTGGCTTTGCTCCACTTAATTATCCAATGTGTTTATATGTCTGAAATATCCTGAAGCAGCAATACTGTTTTGTATTGTCGCATGAGATTTACGCTTTTTTAAAGAAAAAGAAAAAATAATAACATTGAAGCACATCAGTAACTCGCCAGTAACTTTTTTTTTAAATGTACGTTCCTGTAAGAAAACATTGTAAATAATTGGAAATCCGTTGACCACAATAATCAAAACCTTGGGAACAACTGTGGTCAGAACTAAAGTTCACAGTGGCTGTTCTCAGGACTCCTCTCAAGCGGTGGACTTCTACATTCCGATTGCTTGCCGCTAAACTATGTCATAGCTCATTACCATGAAGTTGACTTGATTTCAACTCTTCTCGACGCCCACACGGGAGAAGACTCGCCGCGCCGCTCCTCGCCGCCGGCTCCCATTGAAAATGAATGACTTCTGGCTACTCTAGCTCTCTCGCCGCTTTCGGTGTGAACGCACAGTTAGAGTATCCCCTCTCATTTTTGTGGCTTCAGTCATTGTTGGATCCATTAAATAGCATAAAACGGATATTTTTTTGCAGCCCAAAATTCGGTGCATCTGTAATATCATCACACTTCTAGATTCCCATTGTTGCACATTTCTGCTGTGTGATTGGCTTTTAGATCAATATAGAGTAAAAATGTCTCAAGCTTATTGTTATCAACATAAATTTTATCGCCATTCGATATAATATCATTTATGGGCCCAGCCCTAGCTGAAACGACACAATTTAATTGTTTCATGTTCAATCCACTTAAATTTGTAAAAGCGAATAGGTTAATAATCATACAAACTACTTATTTAAAATGAGCTGAAACAACATAGTTATTTTTTGAAAGCTTAATTATGTTCAATTCACTTAAATTTGTAAAAAATAATAAATTAGCTTGATTCCTTCATGTTGGCCCAATGCAAATCAGTTGTGTTGAACCCAGCATATCTTACAATGAATGTAAAATAACACTATATATAAATAATTAAATACAAGTTTAAAGCCAATTGCATAACTTAAGTTAGCTTGAAATCTCACACAGTCACAGGTTTTGATAATGCATCCAATTGAAAATCCTTGACTCTGTTAGTGTTAGTCTTTGAGATGACTCTGCAAATCATGTTCTGAATTATGATGGCTGGTTATTATAATCCAAACTCGACATCATGCGACGTTACAGATTCGCACGTTTCAGTATCGATGATGAAATCATAAATTGTGCAAAAGCTAATCACGATAACTATTTAAAGCTCCCATGAAGTGCTTTGAAATGTGCATATTTTTATTTGATGTTTGTCGTAATCGCAATTGAAACACGAAGAGAGGGCGGGGCATATATTAGCTCCTCCCCCTTTTAAGAAGCAGCCAATCGTGTTTGGTTATTATCAGAGCTCTGCTAGTGAGAGTGGTAGAGCTCAAGCGCTTCAAATGAAAAGCCAATGGGAAGAAGGGGGCGGTGCATGTCAGCCACTAAAGAGCATTTCATTAATCAGAAAATTTGATGAGAAACTGGGTTATATGGCAATGTAAAAAAAAAAACATTAATCCATTTAGTCAATAGTGACAAACTGCAGGATTTGGATGTGTATATCAGGTTTATATCTTCTAAATGTGAATATGGTCATTGTTTTGTAGCACACTAGATTATAGGTATATCATTAAGGACTAACATACTGATACTAGCATCTATAAAACGTTATTTTAATTCCACTGGACCTTTAACTGGTGTGCTGTGTGTGTCGAGGAAATGTTTACTAAAAGCACTTGTGGTCGGGAGGGAGATGGTCAATAATTGATGGCAGTGTCAAGTCAAGCTCCGCCGCTGAAGATGAGTGTCGTGGCTTTGTGTCGCCGCTCTCCGGGGATTCAGGACTAAGCTTAATATTATTAAATGTGCTCAGAGTATGAACAGAGCTTCGGCGGTGTTATTGGGTCATATTTGCTGACAAAAGCTTTCAGATTGAAACTGGATAAATAAAAGCAATAAAATGTAACCCACTAGACTGATGTGAGTAATTTATATGAACTCTTATAGAGCAAAATAAAAATGAATCAACCTCTCAATGTATGTTCATGGTGAAATTAACAGTAGGCTACAGAATAAAAGGGAAATACATCATCTTGGAAAAGTCCCCTTTTTAACACTCATAATGCGTTTACTTTCACTGTAATTGTATAATTTTTATAAAATTGTTCAATTGATATTATTATTATAATTGTTATTATTATTATAAAGGTCTTGTAGCAATTGTAAATAAATCTTGTTAAATGTTATCTTTAAATGACAGCGAGGTTTTTGAGTTTATTTATTTTTTATTAATTTTTTTTAAATTATATGTTAATAACCTTCAACTCAATGCATTTAGTGTTGTCATGATACTGGAATTTGTAACCAGTCATTACTGAAATTTTAAAGCCGTCCATTTCCCGCTAACATTTGAGCGCTGTTGATTGCATTCTTAGGCCCCGTTTGCACTAATACGTTTTAGTTTTAAAATGGCGTTTTAGAATGAAAACGATCCGCATCCACACTGGTGATTCACCCAGCGTTTCTGAACAACTCTGTCCACACTACACCGCTGTAAACGCACATCACGTGACCACTAGGCATGGGCCGGGATAAGATTCTGATGGTATGATAACCTTGGAAAAAAATATCACGGTATCACTGTATCACGGTATTGTGATTACTGCTCTAAAATATATTCTTTTCAAATGTTTAGGTAAAAAACTAAAAGTTTTTCCCCTTTGAACACAATATATTTTATTTTGAGAAACATTTATAATATTTTGGAGCAGTAAACGTGCCAGGCTAAATAATGAAAATGAATCATTGACGTCTGCTGTCTTCATTAGTTTCAAAAACACAAATTTAAAATGGCATCGTTGGATATCTTTTTTGCTGGAGATACTGTTGTTTAAAAAAAAAAGTTAAAAAAAAAAATCTTACACATACCTTAGGAACGGTATTGGAGAAAATTTTGGCGGTATGATAACCTTGACATTTCCAAACCGCGGTATACCTTGAAAACGATTATCGTCCCATGACCACACACACTTTGGCATGCACTGCAGTGTGCTTTGAGCATATCAACCCATGTAAGAACTGTGCTCGTCGGACTGTTCATCACAGATCTACCGCTGGATCTGATCTCACTATATTTGTTAAACGTGATATTTAACTCATCTTGTTGTCTCTATATAGTGACATATTACACGACTTTAGTCTTTTGAATCTATTACTTGTTCTCAGCTAATGTGTTTTGGCTGAGCGCAAAGGTTAATATCTTAATCATGTGACCTCGTACACTGAATCTGCATATTGACTGATTGCTTGCCTTTATTTCCTATATTGTACAAACTGATTGTACGTTATACTTTTATAATGGCCATTATTGATTATTAAACTGTTATTCAGCAAAAGAGAGGGTGTGTTTTTTGTATTTTTAATGAAAATGAAAGGAGGCAGTGATGTTATAGGCTCCGTTTTGTTATAAATATGCACACAGTGAAGATGACGGTCATGTAAATATGTAGTTGCTCGACGCCTCAACATTTTAGTCTCTGTTAAGTTAATATCAAAATGACAATAGGCAGTTTCCTTGTATCATGTTTTCATTTTATTGTTGAGAAAGTGAAACCGCGGAGCCTGTAGGGTGATGTGAATGTGGTTAAAAAGTACACTGTTCCCTTTGAAGACTTTCCCGATGTGTCCTCGGGAGTTTGTTTTCCATATCAAACTTGCGAAGTCTGAACTTACAAGGAGATGATGCAGGACTGAACTGTGTGTAGGCTACTTAATATTGAGGGAAAAGCCCTAATCAGCCCTGCCTCCTTTTTCAGATGTCCCCGTTTTTCTCCATCCGCACTGACACGGAGCAGCAGCGTTTTAAAATGAAAACGACTTCTTCAGCGTTTCCAAAACGCTCCTTATTCGGCGCTCAAAAACTCCAGCGTAGTGTGGATGGATGGCGTAACCGTAGCAAAACGTATGCATTTTAAAACTAAAACGTTTTAGTGAAAACGGGGCCTTAAACAGCGCTGATTTGCCATTGTGTTCACATGCTTAACAGAAATGACTGTGATTGGCCGTGAAGGTCATCAGTTCACCAAACTCACCACTGTTTACTGAGTGTAGCCACACATACAGGAACACTGGAGCATTTTAAAGCAGTGAACATCAGTCGATTTATCAGTGGATCTCTTGTATGTCAGCTTATAAACAGACCAGCTGATCTTCACGGCTTTAAAATGTCCAGCATTCCTATATCTGTGGTTACACTCCATAAACAGCGGTGAGTTTGGTGAACTGATGACCTTCACAGCCAATCACAGTCATTTCTGTTGAGAATGTGAACACAATGGCAAATCAGCACTGTTTAAGAATGCGCTTAAATGTTAGCGGGAAATGGACGTTTTTAATATTTCAGTATGGATTGGTATTAAATTCCAGTATCGTGACAACATGTGTAACCCAACTGTATATGAACATTGTGAAAACAATACAGAATTATTACTGTAAAATAATGTTTACATTTTGTGTTTTTGCATTTTTCTATTTTATAATGAAATTTTACAATATTATATTTTTCTTTAGCTGTAAAAATCTATTTAAATATTATTGCAAAAAGAATAATTCTTATTTTTATATTTAATGTTGTTACTAATACTAATAAATAATACTACGCAAGCAAAAATAATTCATATATTGTAGACACAATTGAAATGTGAAATAATTTGACATATTTAAAGGGACTGTTCATCCAGAAATGTTATTTTATTATCATTTAATAGCACTTTTTATACATTTATTTTTTCTTTTGTACATAAAAAAGATATTCTGAAGAATGTTGGGAAAAAGCATCAATTGACATTCATAGAAGGAGCAGAAATACTCTGGAAGTCAGTGGCTGTTTTTTCCAGCATTCTTCAGTATATCCTTCTTTGTGTTCAACAGAAACTCAAACAGGTTTAGAACAAGTGAGTAAATGATGACAGAAGTTTATTTTTGGCTGAACTATCCCTTCAAATAATAATTTATAAAAAATGCATCACCCCATTCATTTCTCTTTTGCAAATATGAATGTAAGTATCAGGATCATCATGTGGATCAACTTTTATCTTAAATCAGGCTCTGTTTATTAGTGTACTGCCATACTGTTTAGTCATTTTGAATGCACAAAAAGTAATGTGTAATCAGCAATGCATCTGGAGCGCTTTCCGTTTATTTCTAGCAGACATCTCTCTCTGAACCCTTCAATCAAATAATAAGTTTATTTTTTTTACATTAAGCCATGTACACTGGTATTTTTCATAAATTTATAGTATTTTCCCCACCAAATCTCCATCCACATGCAAATGCACAAGATTAATATTATATAGAGGATTAAACTAACCAATATAGAAGATTAAACTGCGCTGAAGCCTCTGTTTTTAAGCATTACATTTACAGAACAATATCGAGATACAGTGTTATGTATTATTAAACGGTAATGAGAAACGGATGATCTTATTTTATTTAACCCAAAGCCTACTCGACACATTATGCGATAACATATATGCACTACTTGCTCACAATAATGTCTATTAGTGCATCTTGCATAGTTGTTGGATATAAATTCTATAATATAAGATCAGCATTTTTTTTTATCTGGACTGTTAAGCTTGGCTTGAGTGGATGCTGCTTTCATCATCTTCATACATTCTAGTAATAACGATAGACTACTCGCGTCCGACAAATGCAGAGCACCCCATAACCGCATCAACTTTTTAATTTCCTCCATAAATAAACCTTGTATCAGAGCTAGAGAAAGAATTTGTTGGTGGTTGACACACCTTGAGCTTTCCCTCAAGGTTTTTATTTGTGATATGTGAACATTCCCTGACTACACTTCCTTTAAACGCTGCTACTTTCGTGTGGACAGGCCCATAGAGTTTTCACTTGATTGAAATGCAGCGCAGTAGTATTTTCACGATGATAACTAGATGCCACTTGCATAATTAAGCACACAGTGTCATTGTAGCGTGATGCATGCAGTTAGTATGCTGTGAAGTACGTCTCTGTCTATCTAAACAGACTCCGACACACGTTTCTGCCATATTTTCAACTCTGCTTGACAGACGTGACTCATATCAGTCTTTTCATCTGACTTTAATTGACTTGTTAATGATTACTAGCGCTCATGCACGTGTCTCGGTAATAACGGTGAGACACTTGCGTTAGTAGCATGCCGTATTACAGGAGCTGTGCTTTTAAAATAGAGTCATTGCACCCGGAAAGCTATCTCTTTATTTTTTAACCTTGGTTTGTGCAAACACTGTGCTTGACCTTGGCTCGGGGCAGGAGTGTGAAGACAGCAGTTTTGTAGGGATGTGTCAACAGAGGCCCTGCTGTACGAACAAAAGGATGAGCAGGTAATTTAATCCAGACCTCACACAATGATGAAAAAAGCCATTCCTTCACACACAAATCTGTTCCTTCAGCTATTTCAGTTGTAATTAGGGCTGCACAATGTTAAATGTTAATCAAAATGATTAATGATGTTGATTATTCTTTTGGATATAGAGTTTTATTCACTTGTGTTGTGTATTCTTGTTGAGTTTGTATTGTATTCTTGAGCTTGTTTAGAATCGAGAGGCCTCTCTGACAGGTTTTTTCTTAGCTGTGGAAAACAAAATAAATAAAATGACATCTTTTACGTGTCAACTTGTAATAAAATAAAAAAAGAATAAAAGATATCTGCAACATGCAATAGCTTGTCTCCTTGATCTTGGATTTTAAGGTAATTAATGGCGTTTGTTGTGTTACCTTGAGACGTTTGGACTGAACAATAGCATAGTTTGACTCAAACCTGATCAACATCACATTCTTCGAAACAACACTCTTACAATCTAGACGCAGTGCAATCTGTAAACTCCGCCCGTTAAAAAACAGCTTGGTCTTTATACTGTTAAACGCGACTATATTTACTGATCTTGTGTTAGAAATATTGTTATTAAAAATATGATTAACATTGTGGCTGCATGATGTGATATTTTTATATTCTGCGATTATATATTGCAATGTAAATTAGGGCTGTGCGTTTAATTAAAATCATATTGAAATTACGGTTTAAACGCGTGCGATTTCTAAATCGTCTAGGGCAGAGGTGCCCAAAGTAGGGCCTACGGGCCAAAGTTGGCCCATTGTAACCTTTGGTTTGGCCCACCATCCCATCTGAAAAGTAAGAGGGGGAATGATGGGGAGTTTGAGCTGTGCGTGAATTTCCAATCGAATGTAACCTCTTGTTTCATGGTTTAATTGAGGAGCAACAAAAAAGCCAACTAAAATTAAATGTTTCATTTAAATGCTGTAAACGAGTCAGACTTTTACAGTGTAAATACTGTCACTTGACAGATGCACAAGACATCGGCGAACAAATCAAGGCGAAGGCAGGAGCAACTCGACTAGTGTATGCAGCATTGAACTCTATTGTGTTATAAATAGGATTGTTTATGTTTTTACTGTAATAAGTACATTATAAAACATTAAAATTATACTGCATCATTATTATGTTTTACAGCAAAAAACATTTTTGTTATTTTTGAATAATATGCAAATAAATAAGAAATTACTTATGGCAAATTTAATGTAATACGATTTGGCATATTTAACTTTACAATCAAGTTTGGTTTTGGCCCTTTATAAGAAAGAATTTAGGACCCCTGGTCTAGGGGAGGCGAGCGAGGAGTGTCACTTGCTTCAGCAGTTTCAGCATGTTTTGCTCTCCCGCTCCTTTGTCGTTTGCCATTGCTTGGTGTCCATCAACCGTTTTCTCAGAGGATGACAAACTAACAAAACATTGCTGCAGCTCTGATATAAGGTTAATTATGGATAACATTAAGAAGCACTGGGTGTTTTGTGTTTGTCTGTGGTAATAGGCCTACCATTATTACTGAAACATGGGTATTCCATACAAAGTATGAAGCTGATTGGTCAGTTCTTGTTACGAGACTCGTGGTGCGGCACCACAAAAAGTGAAAGTCTGAAAAGTGCAGCTGGGCACCTCCATCGCAAAAGACGCAATATGTAAATGGCCAATTCACTGCAGCATCACAAAGAGGTCTAAAAACAAAAAAAGGACGTTATCATGTACTATGGTTTCAGTCTGTGTATTCTTTTTACTTAAATATTCAGCATTTCACCATCAATATCATCAGAGCAATTGAAAATAATTCTTTTAGTTAAATCGTACAGCACTTTTTTTTTTTTTTTTTTTGCAAAAAAAAAAACATAAACGTGGTTCCTTGTGAAGCAGGTTTTAAAGTGCAGGTTTAACAAATAACACCTCAAATAAGACATTTCAAATGTGCATTGTTTTGTGTGTGTGTGTGTGTACGTGAAACATGTTTATTTTTTTGTATTGATTTATTTTTAGATACAAAACTTGGTGGGATATTGTAAATTTAGGTCATTTAAAAAAAATCGTGATCATATTGATATTTTTAGTCACAATATAAAGTTTTCATACCGTTACATCTCTATTTCACACATAAGGCATGCTAACATTTGTCCCGCAGGTGCTCTGTAAGGTTTACCATTGTTTAATGCTTGCAAAGTGGGAGTAATGCACATCCATGCATATGTTGTTTGTCACAAAATTGCAAAAAGCCTAAAATATTAGCTGTTTTTTGTTTGTAGTTACAAAACATGGTGGAATAAGTGTGTGAGACTAGGACTGTCACAATAATCAATATATCGACTTATCATGCAATACTTAAAGATAACCTCAATTTTTACCGTTACAAATATATTTTTTACAAATAACTTTAAAGGCATTTTACAAGTTACATTCCACCTCACTGGTGTCAAAGTTTATAATAGGACGATTAATAGTAAATATAATAAGACATTTACCTCTTTAACATCAAATTATAGAGTCTAAGTAACCTTGAGGATGAGAAGTATCTAAAATGTTAAAGGCTATTTGCATTATTATGCTGTTATATAATCATTATATAATCAGTGGCATAAAATGATCTCAAAAGGACAATAATAATCGCTTATCGCAACAATTTGTGACAATATATCGCACAACTAAAATACCTTATCGTGACAGGCCTATGTGAGACATATTTTGAGGTCATTCTTTTGTCTATTTGTAGGACATTTTCATGATCATACTGATGATTCTGGTCACTATAATCACCACAATATGAAATTTTCATACCGTTACATCTCTATTTCATACATAAAGCATGCTGACATTTGTCCTGCAGGTGCTTTGTAAGGTTTACCATTGTTTAATGCTTGCAAAGTGGGAGTAATGCTCCAGATTGCAGCAATAAATGCGCACACAGACAGACACAGCCGTGCCCTCTCTTTTCTGTCTGCTTCAGTGTTTCAGTACTCTGGGGGAGTTGCTTTTTATATCCGCGCGGTGAGCAATGCAACGCAGTGTCGAGATCAACGTCCCTACCACACATATGGATCTATCCAGCCTATATTTGGAGCACAGCTTAAAAAAATCCCTTTACGTCAATTTCCTCTCTGTATTTCTGTGCTCTGCGGTCATCAATTGCGGTGGATTAAATGTCTGAGATGTCTGATGGAGCGTATGAAGCGCGGACCCCTGCGGCCCGCCTGTGGTTAAAGGGTTTAATGGGATCACATGACTGCGGAGTATACGGGGGGCTGCTTTGTGATTAGACATAAAGATGTTGAGGTACAGATCAATGCAATCGATGTTCGAGTTGTTTTCCTTCTGTGGTGGTGTCAGTAGTTGTGTTTACATCCACCTAGTTATGCACGTTTTGGAATATCACATAAAATTGCTTAATAGAAATGTCAAGATGTGCATACATTTTGAAAATGCGTATAAAAAACATATATGCACGCAACTGAGTTGGATTTAACTTTTAGTTTGATAAGAAGAAATGCGCATAAACTACAATAGAAATGATTTTACACAATAAATGCAAGCATGTGCATCAAAGTCATGTGATTTAGTTTATGGCTGATGATTTGACACATAAATGTGTGTGTGAGGGTCTTTGTGTCATTAATGTTGGTCTGCAGATATAAATGTGTGTGTGAGGGTCTTTGTGTCATTAATGTTAGTTTGCAGATATAAATGTGTGTGTGAGGGTCTTTGTGTCATTAATGTTGGTCTGCAGATATAAATGTGTGTGTGTGAGGGTCTTTGTGTCATTAATGTTAGTTCGCAGATATAAATGTGTGTGTGAGGGTCTTTGTGTCATTAATGTTGGTTTGCAGATATAAATGTGTGTGTGAGGGTCTTTGTGTCATTAATGTTAGTTTGCAGATATAAATGTGTGTGTGAGGGTGTTTGTGTCATTAATGTTGGTTTGACAGATATACATGTGTGTGTGTGAGGGCCTTTGTGTCATTAATGTTGGTCTGCAGATATAAATGTGTGTGTGTGTGTGTGTGTGTGTGTGTGTGTGTGTGTGTGTGTGTGTGTGTGTGTGTGTGTGTGTGTGTGTGTGTGTGTGTGTGTGTGAGGGTCTTTGTGTCATTAATGTTAGTTTGCAGATATAAATGTGTGTGTGAGGGTCTTTGTGTCATTAATGTTGGTTTGCAGATATAAATGTGTGTGTGAGGGTCTTTGTGTCATTAATGTTAGTTCGCAGATATAAATGTGTGTGTGAGGGTGTTTGTGTCATTAATGTTGGTTTGACAGATATACATGTGTGTGTGTGAGGGTCTTTGTCATTAATGTTAGTTTGCAGATATAAATGTGTGTGTGAGGATCTTTGTGTCAATGTTGGTTTGCAGATATATGTGTGTGTGTGTGTGTGTGTGAGGGTCTTTGTGTCATTAATGTTAGTTTGCAGATATAAATGTGTGTGTGTGAGGGTCTTTGCGTCATTAATGTTGGTCTGCAGATATAAATGCGTGTGTGAGGGTCTTTGCGTCATTAATGTTAGTTTGCAGATATAAATGTGTGTGTGAGGGTCTTTGCGTCATTAATGCTGGTCTGCAGATATAAATGTGTGTGTGAGGGTCTTTGTGTCATTAATGTTGGTCTGCAGATATAAATGTATGTGTGAGGGTCTTTGTGTCATTAATGTTGGTTTGCAGATATAAATGTGTGTGTGAGGGTCTTTGCGTCATTAATGTTGGTTTGCAGATATGAATGTGTGTGTGAGGATCTTTGTGTCATTAATGTTGGTTTGCAGATATATGTGTGTGTGTGTGTGTGTGTGAGGGTCTTTGTGTCATTAATGTTAGTTTGCAGATATAAATGTGTGTGTGTGAGGGTCTTTGCGTCATTAATGTTGGTCTGCAGATATAAATGCGTGTGTGAGGGTCTTTGCGTCATTAATGTTAGTTTGCAGATATAAATGTGTGTGTGAGGGTCTTTGCGTCATTAATGCTGGTCTGCAGATATAAATGTGTGTGTGAGGGTCTTTGTGTCATTAATGTTGGTCTGCAGATATAAATGTGTGTGTGAGGGTCTTTGTGTCATTAATGTTGGTTTGCAGATATAAATGTGTGTGTGTGAGGGTGTTTGTGTCATTAATGTTGGTTTGACAGATATACATGTGTGTGTGTGAGGGTCTTTGTCATTAATGTTAGTTTGCAGATATAAATGTGTGTGTGAGGGTCTTTGTGTCATTAATGTTAGTTCGCAGATATAAATGTGTGTGTGAGGGTGTTTGTGTCATTAATGTTGGTTTGACAGATATACATGTGTGTGTGTGAGGGTCTTTGTCATTAATGTTAGTTTGCAGATATAAATGTGTGTGTGAGGATCTTTGTGTCATTAATGTTGGTTTGCAGATATATGTGTGTGTGTGTGTGTGTGTGTGTGTGAGGGTCTTTGTGTCATTAATGTTAGTTTGCAGATATAAATGTGTGTGTGTGAGGGTCTTTGCGTCATTAATGTTGGTCTGCAGATATAAATGCGTGTGTGAGGGTCTTTGCGTCATTAATGTTAGTTTGCAGATATAAATGTGTGTGTGAGGGTCTTTGCGTCATTAATGTTGGTTTGCAGATATAAATGTGTGTGTGAGGGTCTTTGTGTCATTAATGTTGGTTTGACAGATATAAATGTGTGTGTGAGGGTCTTTGTGTCATTAATGTTGGTTTGCAGATATTAATGTGTGTGTGTGAGGGTCTTTGTGTCATTAATGTTGGTTTGACAGATATAAATGTGTGTGTGAGGGTCTTTGCGTCATTAATGTTGGTCTGCAGATATAAATGTGTGTGTGAGGGTGTTTGCGTCATTAATGCTGGTTTGCAGATATAAATGTGTGTGTGAGGGTCTTTGTGTCATTAATGTTAGTTTGCAGATATAAATGTGTGTGTGAGGGTCTTTGTGTCATTAATGTTGGTTTGCAGCTCTCGATGTTTCCAGCTTTCCATTAATGCAGATGTGTAATGTTGTTGTGCTGATTGTAAAAGTCCTCCGTCAGTCCGTCATCACAGTGCTTCAGTATTCTTCTTCTATTATTATTATTCCCTCCAGAACTGTTTTGAGCATCTGTCTGCGCTCTTGTCTCACGCCTCTAAAAGCCACCGCTTTCATTGCATTTGTCTTGGTCTTCTGAGGCGCAGCTCATTTATTAGAGAAGAATAAACACCACAGTGGAGAATCCCAACAGTGCAGCAGACTCCACTTCTCTGATGATTATTTATGCAAATTTAGCAGGAAGTGATTATTTTGTGCTTTTTTGTTTAGATGGAAACGCAGCTTTATTCGCAAATATTTTATGCCATATTACAGTTTAAAACACAGCTAGTTTCTAACCACTACAAGATGTAGATTAATACAGGGTCTTTGCTGTTGAGGGTCATCAGTAGAGCTGTATATTGGCAAGGTACTTACGATACGATACTTATTACGATACATGGGTCACGATACAATATGTTAGGGATCGGCGGTATATTGAGTTCTGGGGATATATCGATATGATTCCCCAACGCGATGCGGGATTATCCAATATCTTTTATATCGATATGGTTTGAGGCCACACGTGCGCATTCTGCGCAAAGCTCCTAGACTTCACTCCAAGGTAGCATGCGAGCTCCACTTACACAAATGAGTGCATACGCAAATAAATGATTCACTCCATGAGTCATACAAAAGATTTGTTCAAAATTAATGAATCATTCAAGAACAACCCATCATAGAGGAACATGCAGTGCCAGTGTTTTAGCAAAATCTGACTCCCCCTCGTGTGCACGCACGTCACACAGCGGTTTATCAGAAACCTTTTATCAACTATTTCTTCTGCAATTGACAGCAAGAACAAACTTAGAAGCCTTGTCAAGTTGACAAGCAGCACCTGAATGTGTTCAAAAGAATTAAAAACGTCAAAATGGGATGAATTTATGCCACATTTTGAAAGTGAAACCACCTCATATTCACTGATCATAAGTTCAGTATTTATTACACGACAGTCTCTTCTTTACATTTACGTTATCACACATTTAGCTCTGCGTTCTGCTCTGTTATTGCATATTGACTTCAATTCCGATTATATTCTAATCATTGTTTTAATTTATTCTATTTGATTGATTGATTTATTTTAGCCCCTTAACTGGAAGACGTGATTTGATTTGTGTGTGTGCCTATAGTGTACAAACGATTGGTGGTTTAAACGATTATTAACCTCTTAAGGCCCAAGGTGTTTTTTTTTTTTACATGTATTTTTTATTTCTCTTTGCTATTTGGGCTTATTGGAACCTAATTAGAATAAAATATTTTGATATGATGTACTTTTAGAGAAAATTGATGTCCATGGACTCGTGGTCCAAATATACAGAAAACACTTTTTCCCGAATTTTCTTTTATGCATATTTAACATAGAATTTTTTTTTTGAACTTGCTTTGACTATCAGAGAGTAAAAACAACATTTTTTCCCATTTTGGACAGTTAAAAATAGGGTTTGGGACATTTCATATGCTGCAAAACAGTTGCAGGATGACACTGTATGTCTGTAACAAAATATAAAACAAGTATTTTAAATAGCCACTTAAGAGCTAAAATGTGCCGTCCACGTATGTGGACACTCAGGCCCTAGGAGGTTAAAACTTAAAATAAAAAAAAAACATGCATTTGTCTACCAAACATTTCTTTTTTTATTTTAATATCTCACTGTTAGCTACTCTTTTAACAAATAACAATATAAGAATGATTATTATAATGATGATAAGAACAGAGAGGGAAACTCCTGTGTCTGAATTATATTTTGCTCAAAAACTGTTTAATAAAGTTTTAATAAAGGCTTTGACTCTCAAGTAACCATTTATGGGAAATACCGGATATGTATCGTATACGGTCATTCCTCCTGGGATATACTGGGATATGAGGTAACGCCCAGCCCGACAATATGTAAAGGATAATGTATGTGAAAATGTTTCTCGGTTTAGTTTGAAACTGATATGTTTCTTACACTTATATCTAGGGATCTCTCGATCAGGTCCGAGTTAATTGATTTTGATTATCTACCGAAACTCGATCCGATACTTCTATAATACATCAAAAAAGACTGCAAACATACTCACGCTTTCCGCTTTAAGCTGCTTTTGGGAGGTAACGTCCGATTCCAGTCGAGTCTAAACCATGTGATTGGGCCCGATTACCAATCACGTGATCAGATCTGGACATCCCTGCTTACATGTAGTGGTGTTGTCACAATACTGGAATTTGGTACCAATCGATACAGATATTTTAAAAACATTCATTTCAACATTTGAGCTGATTTGCCACTGGAGCGTTTTAAAGCCGTGAAGATCAGCTGCTCTGTTTATAAGCTGACATACAAGCGATCTGCTGATGAATCGACTGATCTTCACTGCTTTAAAACGCTCCAGTGTCCCTGTATCTGTGGTTACACTCAGTAAACAGCGGTGAGTTTGGTGAACTGATTACTCTCACGGCCAATCACAGTCATTACTGTTGATCAGGTGAACACAATGGCAAATCAGCGCTGTTTAAGAATGCGCTCCAATGTTAGCGTTTTTAAAATTTCAGTACCGATATCAAATTCCAGTATCGTGACAACACTAATATGTAGTGCTGCACAATACAGTCAAGCCCGAAATTATTCGTACCCCTGGTGTATGAATAATTTGGATAGCGATTGATTAAAAAGCAGTTTGCAAGTTGGTTATGTTGTTTGGAATGTAATTAACGCAACAGTCAACTGCAATGTCGCATATTTTCCCAGGATCGAGCAGCCCTCGTGTTAATTAGGGTTAATAATTGTTAATAAAAATGTCCTTTCATTGGAGGAGCAGTGCACTATTCTGCCCTTCTGAATGCCAGTGGTATTTAACTGTTTCTGTCATGTTGCGGATTGTGTGAAGGTACAAATAGCTTATTGCTGAAATCTTTTTGCATCATGTGTTATATATCGCACAATATATCGTTTAACCATCAATATCGTAATGTGATCATTCGCAATGGTCACATCACAGGATATGCAAGTTGAGTCTAGATTATAGTTTATTATATGCATGTGTTTTTGAGGCTCGTCACTGTGTGAGGATTGTAAAAACCATCAGGTAAAATTTCTTAAGAAATTGTACCATTTGTAAATTTAATAACGATTAATTTTTCACCTGCACAATATATAGTTTCAGCATGGATATCGCAATGTGCGAATCTGCAATGTCAAACTGGGATTATAATTACCCAGAAAACACAGTTCAGATCCTGCGATTTGTGGAGTCGTTGCAAAGTTTAATATAATAAAATGAAATACTTTTATTTAGATGTTTTTTATTTTGGGGCAACGCAGTGGTTCAATAGGTAGTGCTGTCGCCTCACAGCAAGAAGGTCGCTGGTTCGAGCCTCGGCTGGGTCAGTTGGTGTTTCTGTGTGGAGTTTGCATGTTCTCCCTGCGTTCACGTGGGTTTCCACCAGGTGCTCTGGTTTCCCCCACAGTTAAAACGCATGCGGTTCAGGTAAATTGGGTAGGCTAAATTGTCCGTAGTGTATGTGTGTGAATGAGTGTGTATGGTTGTTTCCCAGTGATGGGTTGCAGCTGAAAGGGCAACCGCTGCGTAAAACATGTGCTGGATAAGTTGGCGGTTCATTCCGCTGTGGCGACCCCAGATTAATAAAGGGACTAAGCCGAAAAGGATGCTATTTTGGATGCTTTTTAAAGGCCTGGTACTTTAGATTTCAAGTGAATTTAAACCATTTGGGCACAAGAAATGATAAAGTTTGTCGCTTTTAATGAAGATTAATAGTTTAATTATTTCATTCAATAGAATTAAGACTATATTCAGTGTTATTTTACATTAATTACTAAATTTCTATTATTCAATACTGTTAAAGTATAACCGAAACCCATGAAGCATTATTTAATTTGTATCTTTGTTTATTTTATTTTGCATAATTTTTTATATGTTATGCATATCATTCCAATCAGTATAAAATGAGGAATTCTTGTAAAATTATTTTCATATCGCGATATATATCGAAAAATTCTGCAATGTCTTTTTTTTCCAATATTGTGCAGCCCTATTTAATTGTATTCAATTAAAGAACAATTTAGACTACGCAGAGTTATTTTACGTTAGATTATTTAATTGCTGTACATGAATACTGTTGGACTCCTCAGAAAACAATTAAACGGAGTTTATTTTATTTACATCTTTTTGTTTAATGTATTGATCTATGCTTGTGTATTATTTACTATATTTCTGCAGATATTCTTGCCTACTATCTAAAATGATAAATTCTTTCCAAATAGAGATGTTCAGGTCATTTTGGGAAATTGTATTCATATTCAAATATACAGTTGAAGAAATTATTAGCCCCCTTTGATTTTTTTTTTCTTCTTTTTTAAATATTTCCCAAATTTTACAGAGCAAGGAAATGTTCACAGTATGTCTAATAATATTTTTTCTTCTAGAGAAAGTCTTATTTGTTTTATTTCGGCTAGAATAAAGCAGTTTTTAATTTTTTAAACACCATTTTAAGGTCAATATTATTAGCCTCTTTAAGCTATATATTTTCTTGATAGTCTACAGAACAAACCATCTTTATACAATAACTTGCCTAATTCCCCTAACCTGCCTATTTACCCTAATTAACCTAGTGAAGCCTTTAAATGTCACTTTAAGCTGTATAGAAGTGTCTTGAAGAATATCTAGTCTAATATTATTTACTGTCATCATGACAAAGAGAAAATAAATCAGTTATTAGAGATGAGTTATTAAAACTATTATGACTAGAAATGTGTTGAGAGAATCTTCTCTCCATTAGACAGAAATTCGGGGAAAAAATGAACAAGCGGTCTAATAATTCAGGGGAGCTAATAATTCTGACTTCAACTGTAAGTAACGCAGTAAAACTAAACATAACAATGTTTGATTTTTCCAGTGCCGTGCAGCAAAGTGTAAAATGCCGTTTTAAAACAAACATACTCCAGTGTAAATGCAGTGTAATCTGTCAGTGCGGAGAGTGTGAGTGCTGGAGAGGGGCGAAAGCACAGAAATGAAAGCGTAATAGTCCAGGTTTATGACCTCTGCCCTGTGGCTTTGATCTGGCAGAGGGGTTTGTGGGTAATAAAGCCAGTCAATAAGAGGTTCCTCATCTCTGCTGCTGTCCTCTAATGCACTATAGCTGAGGGTAAAACAGCAGCAGGACACCGGCGGATTACAGCCAGACCTGTGTGGTGATCTTCAGGCTGTTCTGCCTGTTAACACAACTAGACATGGGTCAGTATAAGATCCTGATGGTATGATTTGGACAAAAACATCACGGTATTGTGATTAGTGCTCTAAAATATGCTCTTGTTAAATCTCTGGTTAACAAACAGCAACTTTTTTTTCCCATTTTGATTGAATATATTTTATTTTGAGAAATATTTTGGAGCAGTAAACATGTCAGGCTGAATAATTAAAATAAATGACTGCTTTCTGCTGTCTTCAGAAACACTGATTTCTGTACAGCTTGAAGAGGCGTCTTTGGAGAACTTTCTTTTCTGTGGATATACAGTAAAGTCTCTGCACTGTTCAGCTCTACAGCAGGCTGGATGTTGCTTTATAAGAGATTTGGTTTTCAGATGTTTGCTGAATCGTGGGCTGACCAGCAGCTTTTTGATATGGATGCTCCTTTTCTGCTAGAGATACTGTTGCCCTAAAAACATAATAAAATATTTGTAAAATACATAAAAACCTTACATATAATGTTAGCAGCGGTATAACAACATTTTTGCTGTTTTGAAGTCTTGACTTTTCCAAACCGCATTAAACCTTGAAAGAATTATCATCCCATGTCTAAACACAATGCTCCAGAAACACTTGAGTTCATGCAGGATCTCACATCTAAAAGCCCATTTCAGGTTCATGTAGTGCACAAAAAGTAGTGCTGCACAATATATCGTTTCAGCATCGTTATCACTATGTGCAAATCTGAAATAGTCACATTAAAATGAATTTAAACCATTCGGAGACAAAGAAATTAAACATTTTGGCACATTAACAAAGATTAATTATTTATAAAATAAAGAATATACCTTGTTTTACGTTTGATTACTGAATTGCTCAATACTGATAGACCACAAAGCACTATTTATTTCACGTTTATCTTTGTTTTGTTGTTTTCATCTGTGCTTTGTTATATATATTTTTATACATTTAATAAAAATAATTTTGTACATTTGATGCTGGTGCACTTTCCCACAAAATTATCCCAGTCAATATAAAATTCTGATTTATTTCCAAACAGTGTCATCTTGGGATATTATATTCATATCGAAATATATAATTGCATGGATGTAAAGTATCACAATATCAGTTTTTTAATATCGTGCAACTCTTAACGTGAAATGTAGAGCTGTGTAAAAATTAATGTAGCTAATATCACACACACAAAAAAAATGTGATAACCTATTGACCTCCTGACCTACTATTGAAGCGTATTTAAATATTGTTATACTGATTTACATTTGCTTTAATGATAATATTTTTGTGCACTCCTTTTGAGTTCAGTTTTCAGTGTTTACCGTGTGCACTTTTTTCATTGTGTTTTGTGGAATCTACATTGTAGTTAAATATTCAGTGCCACAATATGCACTCCATTTCAGTGTGTTTACTGTTCAGTGATGGTGTGCAATGCAAATATCATTGCTAATAAACTTGAATAGAAGCTTTTGTTTGTCTGTGGAGCATATAGTGGGATGCACACACACTACAGTCACTACTGGAACACAGCAGCTTGTATTAATAACTATTTGTTTTGTATTTTTTGTATTTTAAGTATTGCAATATATTTATTTGGCTCTCTGGAATGCTTGATTCTGATTGGTTAATCACTTCATGCCAATGTCTGTTATTGATTAAACTGATTAAACTAATGACACCGGCTCATCCGTGTACGCCAAGTACACTGTCATTGCGCTACATGTGTGGACATACAGTAGAAGGAAATATCGCAGGACACTACCTAAATTAACATAATCATAAATATGAACACGACACTAGACGTCTGCTATTTATTTATTTTTTATTATATTTTGGGGGTTTACACCTTTTATTGGGATAGGATAGTGGAGGAGAGACAGGAAAGCATTGGGAGCAGAGAGAGGGGAAGGATCAGCAAAGGACCTCGAGACAGGCATCGAACTCAGGTCACTGTGATCACCATGGTGCTATATTATATCAGTGCACTTAACCACTAGGCTATTGCGCGCTAATCTAACTGTACCAACAATACATAAACTATACATACGTATATATACACATAACCTAAGACAGATTAAATAAGTACTTTTTTATATAAAACAGAACAATATTGTGCAAGTTATTGAGGTATTTAGGGTTAAAGAAACAAGTAGTGCAATATGATTGTGTGATGCATTCACGAGCAAACATTGTTTTCCTTATTAAGTCCTTGTAAACTTGAGTTAAAGTAAAGCAGAGGTCTCAAACTGGATTCCTGGAGGGCCGCAGCTCTGCACAGTTTTGCTCCAACCCTAATCAAACACAGCTGATCAACTAATCAAGGTGTACAAAACTATTAGAGACCACTACAAATTCATTCATTCATTCGTTCCTTATTTCTTCGGCTTAATCCCTTATTAATCAGGGGTCGCCACAGTGGAATGAACTGCCAATTTAATCAGCATATGTTTTACACAAAGGATGCCCTTCCAGCTGCAATCCAGTATTGGGAAACACCCATACACTCTCATTCACACACACACACACACACTCATACACTACAACCAATTTAGTTTAGCAATTCCCCTATAGCGCATGTGTTTGGACTGTGGGGGAAACCGGAGCACCTGGAGGAAACCCACGCCAACACGGGGAGAACATGCAAACTCCACACGGAAACGCCAACTGACCCAGCCGGGACTCAAACCAGTGACCTTCTAGCTGTGAGGCCATAGTGCTAACCACTGAGCCACCGTGTCACCCCACTTCAGAAATGCACTATGTTTATCTAGAGCAGGGGTGTGTTGTGACTTAAATTGATATATAACAGCAAGAGTGATTAATGCTTCATTTATTATTTATTTCATTGTCATAATGTGAATTTATTTACCTTTGCATTTATATATGCTGTTACTTTAAGGACAGTTTTCCTATAATGCTCAGCGCTACTGAAAGCGCGCCTGTTACCATTGGCAACTGACTCAGTGTGAGTGTGTGTGTTCGGAGTTCGCTCCTGTTTCAGGATACAGCAAACAACTTCAGTAAACAGTTCATTTTCATTTTAAACAACGTTTCCAGTCGTCATTATTGCTGCTAAAAGGAAAAGACAGGGTGCCCAAACTTGGATGTTTCACATGGATGTTAAAGCCAAGTAAGAGCTTGATTAGCTAGCCTAGGTGTGTCTGATTGGGGTTGAAACTAAACTTTGCAGGACACCGACCCTCCAGGACCGCGTTTGGCCACCCCTGTAGAGAACATTTTTCAAGAAAATGTTTGGTGCAAGTGTCTGTTAAAGTGTCAGAGAGATGAAAGTGTGTTTCATCTCAGGTCTGTCAAGACCACTCACCTGTGTGAGGCACACTCACAGTTGCATAAGGTTTCCGTGTGCTTGCGAGGAGAGGTGGTCCTGGTTTTTGAGAGCTGGGATTGTGGATAATGATTCCGAGTGGGGTAAGATGATTGAATTGAGGTGCAACTCATTTATTAGAGAAGAAAAAAAGAGCACAGTGGCTTCTCCCAACACCTCAAACTACACTTCTCTGATCAATATTTGTGCAAGGAGATGATGATTTTGTGCTCTTGTTTCTCTTTGGATGGACACGCTGCTTCTCATCTAAAGCATTAGTGAATGATTCCAGTTTTGCTCATAAGTGTAATCTGCATCTTTGAGTAATGAGTAATCCACCCAGATTTCAGAAACTGGTCTTTAGGAGGTGTAGAGGCAGAGGTGGATGGGGGTGGATGTGACGCCAGCTCCACTGTGGGGGCAGGAATCTCTTATTTCTCTATTTCTCTCTCTCTCTCTCTGTTTCTCTCAATTCAATGTTACACGTGTATTGCCAAAACATTCATAAAGTTTACGTTAAAATTAACATGTACATAAAAATAAAATAAAAGAAAACCGAGTAAACAGTAAATAGTAGTAGTAAAAAATATTAATAATAAAAATAAATATTACTGGCTTGCTTGGTTTGGGACTTGTGGAGCTGCGCATGGATGGATTTGCTCTTCAGTGTTTGGACTTTCAGCAGTGAAGATTAAACCACACTGAACTGAACTAAACTCTGAACACTGGACTAACACAGTTTCAGTTTACTAGAACTTCTGTGTTCAGCTGCTGCGACACTATCTACAGTGTAAAAGCGCTATATAATAAAATAAATAGATAAATAAATAGTAAATAAATAATAATATTACATCTGAAAAAAACCCCTGTACATTTTAGGATAAAACGGTAATAATATTATAGGATAAAAGTATTAGGGCTGCACATTATATTGTTTCAGCATCAATATGGCAATGTGATCATTCACAATAGTCACATCGTGAGTATACGCAATGTTCAGTCTGGATTATAATTCATCATTTCTCAAGTGTTTTTTGAGGCCTGTGACTGTGAGGGTTTTTTGACAAATTAATAACGAATAATTATATTAAATTATTTATTAAAACGAAGTCTATGCAGTATTGTTTTACATTTGATTATTAAATTTCTCTATACCTGAATACATTTCGACTCTTCGAAAAACAATAAAACGCTGTTTGTTTAATTAGCATGTTTTTCTTTATTGAATTTATTTATGCTTATCGATTGTTTATTAAATTTTATATGCAATTTTTATCTGCACTCCCGAACAGAATCATCCCAATCAATACAGGGTGTCCGTGGGGTCTTAAAAAGTGTTAAAAGTTGATAAATCAATTATGAGGAAATTAAGACCATTAAAAGGTATTAAAGTCTTAATAGTGTTTTTACGAGGTCTTTTTTTGTTCAAGCGTTGTCCAAAGTGTTTGACTCTAAAAAAAAGCATCAATATATTTATTTTCCTCCTAATATTAACAATGGCATGCTTAATCCACGAGATTGCACGGGCTGGTGCGCGTCCGGTCAAGCTCCTCCGTCCGGGTGATGTCACGTAATTTGCGACAAACACGGGAAGGTGATGTGACGCTCTCCAGATGGCGCAAAACCATAGAGCGAAACGGACGGCAAGATGGGAAAATGTAAGTTTGCTTACTCCTGGTTGGAGAAAGACGAGTTTAAGCAGTGGCTGAAGCCTGTCACTGAAAACAACTGGGTAATTTAATCTTTCAAGGTTTGTTTCTTCCGAGCTTATCTGAGTTCTGTTGCACGTTGTGCTCCATTGATTTATTAAACTCCAACTGTTTATTAACAACTGTTTATTAAGTTAAAGGTTTGATACGGATTAGAACATGAAGTAGGGACGAGGTCTTAATATTCTGAGGTCTTTAAAAAGTCTAAAAAAGGTATAGAAATTATCTTTAGGATTCCTACATATACCCTGCAATCTAAACATATAAATTCTTTCCAAATAGTTATTCAACTCATCTAGTGAAATTGTATTCATATCGCAATATCGCGATATTATTTATTCTGCGGTTTATGTTACATTTTTCCAATATTGTGCAGCCCTAATCAGTATATTTACAATGGCACCTTTATGCTGTGTTCACACCAGACGCGGAACGCGCGGCAAAACCGCGCTATTCGCGAGTAAATAGACGCGTGAACATTTGAGTTTACTCGCTCCATTCGCGCGTCAGACTCCGCTCCATTCGCGCGTCAAACTCCGCTTCATTCGCGCGTCAAATTCACTTCAGAACAGACGCGGATTTGCGTCATGGGCAGGGCTTCTGTCTGCTCGGTGAATGTAGCTTCGTTGCCAAATGGCTAACATGGATTTTATTGATAAAATACCTGTGTTTATGTGCTTTATGAAGGCTGCAAAACAGCGTCGATACGTTTGGAGCCGTGTCTGAGTCCACTAGATACTTTCAGAGGTGCACCCAGCTCTGTGAGCTCATAAACTCCTCCAGAAACTTAACCTGGATGACTGGGGCTTCCAGCGGTGCTTCTGACTGAGCCAAGCCCAGTTTGATGAGTTGTTGTCGGTGTCGGCTGGAGGATTTCCCCCGGACACCAACAACAGGGGCTACGTCACAATCATGCTCCCACAAGAGCAAGCTCCTGATTGGTTAACGCGGCGCGAATGTCCGCAGAAGTTCAGATATTTGAACTCGAGCGTTTTGCGCGTCAAACGCTCAATTCGCACGTATCGCGCCATTCGCGCCGCGCCATTCGCGTAATTCGCGCCGCGCCATTCGCGTAATTCGCGCCGCGCCATTCACGCGTATCGCGCCGCAGGATGCCTATTCGCGCGTTTGCATTGACTTAACATGTAAATCACTCGCGCTTGACGCTTCTTCCGCGTCTGGTGTGAACGCAGCATTATAATGATCTAGATGTGCTCATGCGTGTCTCTTTTTCTGTCCCTCTTTTTTTATTATTATGTCTCAAATATCAAATATTGCCACAGCAGTACACAAACCCTGAATAAAATAGTGATAATGAAAATGCTGAGTTGTACCAAAGTCCCTTTAAGGCAAGTCATTTCACTCTGTGGGCATCTTTGAAACGTCTCTCTCGCAGTATGCTTGGGCGTTCTGTCTGAATGAGGAAACATCAAATTCTCCAAGATTATGATTACATTGCATATTTGGAATCGCCAATATAATTAAACAACATCCGTCTGTTTAGTTTAGTTTCTAAACGTTCGAGTCAAACAACATCGGCATATTTTCAGGTTGCCCGAGCTAATGCGCATGCACACTCGAAAGGAATGAGATCACAACACCAGCTTCATTCATGGCCGTTCTACACATTATCATCCTCTGGATAATGATCGTCTGATTGCGCTGCTGCTCTGAAGTAATCCACAACTTGGCCTTGATGGCGAATCTCCTGCAGAAATGACAGCGACTCTTTGTTTACAAGTTTGTTTTGTTTGAGTAGCTGCTGCTGTCATGTGATGTGTGTTTGAGAGGACGGACTGTAGCTCCTGTTTGTTTCATACAGATTACAAAACCAGAAAACTATCGTTATCGAGTGCTCTTGGTTGATTTAAAAGTAGAGATTTCAAGCTTTATGTGGATATATTTCTCATGTCTGTGAAGCAAGTGTTCACTGAGAGTCCAGTGTGTTTGTTGACCACCAAACTGTCGTAAACATCTGATTCTAAACGTCTGATTCGAGCTTCCCCCCGGAGAAAACGTCAGTCTATAGACGAATTACCGGTTGGTAAACATTCAGGATGCGCACGCAGCAAGGTTGCAGAAAAAAAACGAGAGTGCTAGCATTTACAGCAAGGGAATGACATCTGATGCGGTACAGAGTTTGTTGTTGTATTAGAGATAATTTATATTGATTATATATTATTGACATAATGCTTTCAGCGTATTATAACAGCTCGTCACCCAGTGATAAGCACAGTTATTCAGCTAAATTAACGTTAAAGTGAGCGGCGTTCGTCTGACAGGTCCATCTGGGATAGCACCCTCCCAATGGATAGTGGATAAGACCAAATGGCCAAGCATCAGCCCCAAATATACAACTGAAAATCCACGTGATTTTACAAGAGAGAAGTTAAAGACCTACAAGTCTTTAAATGCCTACAATGTTGCTCTGTGCAAGAAATAATGTTGCCTGATTACCAGATTCAAAACTTTGTAGAGCTAAACATAGAAGTTCTGCCGAGCCAAAGACAAGGAAAGAAGACGGAGCAGTACAAGGCCTGGGTGATCATCAACAAGCAGAACAGCTGCATTCTGACAGTGAACTGCTCCTGTACTGCAGGGTATGTGAACACACATGTCTACGTTTCATTCTCAGCGTTCAGTGTCCGCAGTTTAATTCACCATGTTTAACTGTTCTTGCTGAAATCATTGCTGCAATCAAAAACCAGTGATGTGTCTGATTCAGCATAGCGGGAACTGACCTGATATAACATGAGAACTGCAGAGTCCAGCCTTTATAATTAGGTCCTCATTCCATTCAGCTCCCTGTTAGTCAAAGACGTCTGCGGTTGGCATTAAAAGCAGTGTGATGTATGGTAAAAGTTAAGTTTGGCATCCTACCGCACAACACTACATGTTTGCTATTGTAACCGGTCTTTTTTTTTTTGCAACCCGGACCTGTGTGACGTAGGTTGGTAATGCCTCTATAGCAATCGTTGATTGGCTCCTGTACTAGTAGGCGGGGTTTTATTCACCATATTGACCGGTACACTTTTCCCCATTTAAAACTATACGAGTGACACGTCTTGTGTATTCTGGAGTCTTTGGTTGTACCTAAACATTGGGACAAATATGGACAAACCCATTTAATTTAAAAGAAAAATTCCGATTGACAAATAAGCAGATTCTAATGCATATATATATATATATATATATATATATATATATATATAATCATAAACTATAAACATAAAATCTCAGTTCAATTCAAAAGAGGTTCATTATATATTATACAGTGTTTCCTCTAGGATTTTTTCCAGCTGTGGCGGCAGGACTTTACACAGATCTGCCAACTCTTTCAAAGACAAATATTACACGCAGTATTACGAGTCGAGATAGCATTCATGTAATACGAGCATGCGAATCTCTTTGGTTGCGCGCTGATTTCCTCTGTTCGAGCACAGAACTTCTTGCACGCACTCAAATTTACACGTTCAAGTGCAGATCTTCTTGTGCGCTCTCCAGTAAGCGCTGCTGAAGCGCGATTTAGTGTGTTTTTGTGCGTTTTCCGACATTAACGCGTCCTGAAGTAAAGTGAAACGGCTATAAACTCCAGCAAGATAAAGTCATTGTATGCAGAGCCATTGACCTTTATCAATAAAGTATACTTATGGAAACTGCGTTCATCTTAACTGAAAGCTACGCGGTGTTTGCTAGACTCACGCACCTGTCAGTCAGTCTGTCAGAGAGTCAGTCAGCATGTCACCTTAAAGGGTTGAACAAATAGCGCACAGCACTACTACGGTTACAGAAAAGTTTGCGCTGTTTACCTCTAATATGTTTTGGTGCGATTATAATCCGCTATAAAAAAACACGACTAAATGTTTTAAATGAGAAGTTGTAATGTAGCCGTGGCGGGATGAATTTTGGCGTGGCGGCCCGCCACGGATGAATGAATGTAGCGGAAACCTTGATTATATATGCATAAGGAATAGAAAAGAAATTAGACATTTAAAATACTGACACTAATAAGAAAGAAAAAAGTCTAATGTGATTTATTAAAGATCTGTATAAAAAAACTAAATGTTATTAATAAAATAAAATACTCTTTCTCTCTGTATTTTGAAGATTGATGTCCTCCTTGTGTGTGTGTGTGTGTGTGTGTGTGTGTGTGTGTGTGTGTGTGTGTGTGTGTGTGTGTATGTGTGCGTGCGCAGCAGTAGCTTTGATCTCTGGGTTTTTGGGACACAGATTGCTCCTGTAGGCTCTGTGTCCTGAGGGCTGTTTATTCGGAGAAAGGTAAAGACACTTTGTCTCGGATATCAATGTGCCGGGGTCGCAGGGGTCACGCCGGAGTACCTTTCCACCAGCTGCTAGGAATTCTGGGAATGTCAGCTAAAGCGGTGCTCTGTAGACCAGCAGATAATGGTTTCACTCTCACGGGATTGAGACGCACAATTAGCTGCGGTCATTCACACGTCCATATGCTGCAGATTGGGGCGTAATATATATTAAAGCATATATTCAAAGAAGAGTCTGTTCCCCTGTTCAATACCACACATCATCACAGTATTGCGCAGTCCTAAACTTTCCCCATCAACAGCTGAACACTTTTACTCTCGAATAATCTTTATTCTCTTGTCGGAAAGAAGGAATGTGTGAGGCGTGCTTTCTTTCTTTATTTCTTTCTTTCTTTCTTTCTTTCTTTCTTTCTTTCTTTCTTTCTTTCTTTCTTTCTTTCTTTTCTTTCTTTCTTTCTTTCTTTTACT
>LR812528.1:53644131-53674785 GCA_903798195.1 Danio kyathit | reverse complement strand
AGAGCTCCTGCAGATCCACTGATGCACACAGATCCTCAGAGAGATCAGGAGAACCTATGAAGAGCCGAGTCTGAGCCTGAATCACACAACCCAACAAGACCAAAACCACATGTGCTGTCTCTGTTCACGTGTGACTTTTTGGTCCAGATGAGACCAAAGTCAGGCAAACAGTGTTCACAAAAAAACAGCTCCAAAATAAATGACCATGGTGGCGTGGTGGCTCAGTGGTTAGCACTGTGGCTTCACAGCAAGAAGGTCGCTGGTTCGAGTCCCGGCTGGCGTTCTATGTGGAGTTTGCATGTTCCGTGTTGGTGTGGGTTTCCTCCGGGTGCTCCGGTTTCCCCCACAGTCCAAACACATGCGCTATAGGGGAATTGATGAACTAAATTGGCCGTAGTGTATGAGTGTGTGTGTGAATGAGTGTGTATGGGTGTTTCCAAGTTGCAGCTAGAAGGGCATCCGCTGTGTAAAACATATCCTGGAATAGTTGGCGGTTCATTCCTCTGTGGCAGAAATAAAGAATTAGCCGAAGAAAATGAATGAATGAATGAATGAATGATGGCAGTATGATGGCAAGTGATCGGTGCAGATATTTATTTACAGTGCTCAGAGGTGTTTCCAGTTCCATACTGTGAGATGAACTCAATTTAAAAATGTACACTTAGTGATGATTTCTAAACCAATTTCAGGAGAAGCACGATCAGTTTTTGATGAGGCTGATTCATCATTGACTATCATTCTATTATCCAATCAGCTGAATAGTCAAACACATCATACCTCCATTGTCTCTTGAATTCATCATCCCTTCACCACCCCAACTCCACACTATTAAACCCGAGTACCCACTTAAATCTGAGGGGGGAGCGTTTTGGAGCCAGGCTAGACACTGTGCTTGGACCCTATCTCTATCTATCTTGATAAGGGGAATTACACAAGTTAGGGTGTCTTTCTGAGCTCAGAGCCCTCTCCCTGGACAGCACGCCAAATACACATGTTCTATTCAGTCAAATATCTGTGAGTGTGAACTCGTGAAGAGGGATAAATGAAGGACTTGTAAAAGTTAAACACTTCGCTCGCCAGGTAAACTGACACTGGACTACGGGGCTGGATTCCCTTTTGTAGTCCATGCCCTTTAATAGCGCACTACTTGAGAAAGCAGCCATTTCTGGCGTCCGAAACCATAGTGGACATTACAAAGTGCAGACTGCAGAGATATTATAAGGGCCCTCGTCCATGACTTCACCTTCGTTCGTGACCACCCCCCCCCTCCCTCAGCGCTCTTAACTTTTGTGAAAGGTTGTCAGAGGGCCCGTTGTGGCCAGTGGCGCCACACACACACACACACACTATAATAACATGCTGTTTCCCTTTGTATGACTATTGCCTTGCTAAACACTGTTTCCCCTTTACTGTAGTGAGAAGCGAGTGTTGTCTACTGAGGGAACACTGCTGAATCACTGCTAAGACAACATCACAGCTCAAACATCGGTCCATGTCAGTCCTAAACCACCAAAAACATCAGCAGATAACCCAAAACTGAAACTGTGAGAGGGAAAACAAATTCAGAAGCGAGATGGCTGACCTCTGACCTGTAAACACTCGGTCCTAATGACAGCGTAATCACTGCGAGTCTCCAGCCAGAACACACACAGGACAGTTGCAGGATTTTCCTTGAGTGCTTTCATGGCATAACTTGCATGCGTAAAAGATTGCGTAAGGCCTGATTAATGCAGCGGGATTATTCTCCAGATTAGACCCCGCATCCAATCCCTAATAGAGAGCAGTCACGGTCTCATTTCTAACTCTGCGGTGCAATAGAGGTGAAAGCCGACCTTTCTCCTGCGCCTGAGAGGATTATCTGCTATCAGAACAAATGAAGCTGCAAATGCACTCTGTCTAACAGCTCATTACGGCCGCAGGTGGACATCTGTGCGCTCCGGCTGATGACGAACGGACAAATGAGGAGATCAACAATGCACTATGGGGAAATTAGACAGGTTTAGAGAGAAATGAAGGGAAAGCGTGCAGCGGTTTATACTGAGGATGAGTGCTGTGATGATAGGAACAGGACAAATGAACACCATTCTGTTGCGTTGCTTGGATTTGAGTTTTAAAGAGCACCTATTTTACCCCTTTTTCAAGATTTAAGATCAGTCTTTTGTGTCTCCAGAATGTGTCTGTAAAGTTTCAGCTCAAACGCCCATCAGATTATTGATTATACCTTTTAAGCTGTGTTCACACCAGACGCGGAACGCGTGTAAATAGACGTGTGTACATTTTGAGTTTACTCGCTTCATTCATGAGTCAAATTCACTAAACATCAGACGCGGATTCGCGTGATGGGCAGGGCTTCTGTCTGCCCGGTGACTCTAGCTTCATTGCCAAATGGCTAACATGGATTTTATTGAGAGAATAGCTGTGTTTATGTGCTTTATGAAGGCTGGAAAACAGCGTCGATTCATTTGGAGCCCTGTCCAAGTCCACTAGATCCATTCAGAGGTGCAGCAGCTCCTCTAGAAACTTAACCTGGGTGATGGAGCTTTCAGCGGTGCTGCAGACTGAGCCGAGCCCAGTTTGATGAACTGTTGTCCTGTGTCTGTAGGAGGATTTCCCCCTGGGACACCAACAACAGGTGCTACATCATAAACACGCCTCTACAAGAGAAAGCTTCTAGGGTGCGTTTCCCAAACAACGACGTAACTCGCGCCTGAACTATCATAGTGCGATGCATCGTTTGGCAAAAGAACTATGTAGTGACGAGTGTTTCCCAAAACCCGTAGTTTCTCTGTCGCAGATCCATCGCTTGAACCACGTTAGTTATAGCGTAAAACGCCCATAATGATGCTCTAAACGGGGTGGAGTAACTTCTTTAGAGAACAACCCCATAATTTCTTTGTGCAAATTATATTGTTTTACACGCACACGCATTTAAAATAAAATCCAATATTAGTTTTGGTAAAAACATGCACTCGCTTTCTATATTAAATCAAATATATGTAAATGGAACATGGGCCTGTGTTTGCTTTACTAATATTATTAAGAAGTTGAACATTACATATTCTATTCTAAAACATAAAATCACTTACAAAAGCGAACACTATTCTAATATCATATATAAATCATATAAATAAATAAATAATGAGGCGATTTATTATAAATATATTTACTTTAATAACAATATTAATAATATTAATGATGATGATTATTATTATTATTATTATTATTAAGGATATTGTTTATTTATTAAAAAATAAAATACAATTTGACACATGCAAACCACAGCAGAAAGTTCTAACCAACAGACCCATGTCATATACGGCAGAGAAACTTAATAAATAACCCACTATAAAATAAAAGAATTAACATATGCTATGTTTTTTATTTTCACAAGCTTTGGAGACGTACTGTAAGATAATTTCCGCTTTTAAATATACCTATAGCTTTCGCCATGAGGCTGTGTTCAAAATGATATTAATGTTTTCAAAGTGCACTGCGAAGGGAGCACAATTGTAAACATGAAGATCGCTAAAACTGAACTGTAAAAATACTTTGAAAGCAAATTACACCTAAGAGAGATTAACTTAATGCTTTTTTATTTTTAATAATTCCAACTTTGAATGTTAGAATGTTCTAAATGAATAGGGCATAGGGGGGATAAGTGGGAATAGAATACAGAACACAGCCAGGAACTTTGCTTTTAACTACAGCTCCAGAGGTGTCGTTTCAAGTGCTCAAGTTTGCGACGCAGTTTGCGAATGTTTGTTGGAGCGATGGATTTGGGAAACAGCAAATCAAAGAACTATGTTTGTAACGACAGAACTTGCGACCTTAGTTGGCTAACGATGGTTTTGGGAAACGCACCCCTGATTGGTTAACGCGGCGCAAATGTCTGCTGAAGTTCTGATTTTCGAACTTGAGCAATTCACGCAAACCACGCGTTCCATACGTGCCAACACTCCTGTTTTTTTCCGGGAGTCTCCTGTATTTCAGACCCATCTCAGGGCTCAAAATTAACCTTTTTTCTAGGTAGCACCGGTGCTCCTAACTTTAAAAATTTAGGCGCACCAGACAAAATTTAGTCGCACCCACCAAAACTTATGAGCACCGTTACTACACGCTTTATATGAACAGATTCTATTATATATGAACACTCTAACTGCATGCGCTCACCGGCCCTGCACACGCTGCCTGACGTGAATGAGATGAACTGAGTTAACAATAATAACTGTGCTGTTCTCACGGGTGCTGTCTAATATTGCACAGATGATATTGACATATGACTTATTATTTGCATACGTAATCTTAATAGCAATAACGGTCTTTTCATGAGCTGCAATATTAGTTTTATCTCAGTGAATGCATGCTCTTTAGCGATGGTGAATGCATCGTGATGATTAAATGAAGGATTAAATTACGTTAGAACATCTCATGCTTAATGTGTAGATTCAGTGGCAAACACTGTTACCTGAAAACTCACCGGCTTTACGGTAAATGCTTTAGTTATTTTCATAACGGACTTTAAGCACTGGAAGTCTTTTATCCACTCTTGGAAAAGTGTAAATGCTGGATTGACATTCAGCACATGATCACTTATAAGATGTGCCATTATTAGTAAGTTTAGGTGGTTTCTAAAACTAAATCTGTCAGTGTTGTTTTCATTCTCTTGTATCCAGACCTTTACATTTTCACGGCTGTAGCTCCCTGTCATCGGAACCGAGTGATTGACAGCTGATATTAACCAATCCATTCGCGTTCTGTTCTAGCGCAGTGGGCCAATAAGAAGAGCTTGAAGGCGGGGCAAGCATTGCGGGCTTTGTTTACTGCAGTAAGTTGACATGTCAACTGTTATAAACTATTCCTGAGCGCTGCGTTTGGTGTTTTTAGGTGCAAAGATGCTTAATGCATGAATGCCTTCTAATTCCGTGCATGTGGTGAACATTTTGCTGTGTAAACAACAATTTTATGCACTCGCACAAATGCTCCCAAATATATTTTGAGGTCGCAGATAAAATTTCGGGCGCATATGTGACCAAAACGGTCGCAATTTCAAGCCCTGCATCTCCCGGTTTGTAATAATAAAAATAAAAAAGTAATACATATAAAATACATATAAAAATCCCCCCTCCCCCTGCACTTTTTTGTTTTTTCAGGCCCTGTAAAGTACTGGACACAGAACCCTTCCCCCACAACCGCCCGGTCTCCCGGATTTTCGAAGACAAATGTTGGCAGGTATGAAAGAACGTCAATCGTTCAAACCGCTCAACTCACGCGGCTTCATTCACGTGAATCGCACCCTTATTCGCGCGCATCACACCGCAGGATGTCTATTCGCGTCTTTGCATTGACTTAACATGTCAATCACAAGTGCTTGACGCTTCTTCCGCATCTGGTGTGAACGCAGCATCAGAACATCAGAATTTTCTGCTCTGAACACACTGCAGCTGGTTTTGTTGCCTGTGCCTTTAATGCTGGTTCTCCCCGCCCACCGTGCCTGACAGTGTGTCTCAGTCTTCATATTTTCTGTGTGACAGACATAAAGCAGATCTCACGTAACGTGTGTGAGAAATACTACAGTAAGAACTTTCCCAATGAGTATTTGATGCATTTGTTGTGGAGTTAATTCAAGCCTTTCTGCAACGATGAGTCACACACAATGTTGTTACAAAGTTCACACGCACAGCGCCCGCGTTTAGCTTTGCATGCAAATGTGACAGGATACACGTTAATATCCACTGCTGTATGGATATCCGTTATGTCCACAAGCTGGGATTGAAGCGTCTTTTATTGCTTTTTTATTTTAATTGTACTGACATGTGGCTGTGATGAAGTAAAGACGGTAAATCGATGTAATTCATTACAAACATGCACATTTTTAGAAATGTGTTAAACGTGTAAAACTCATTCTTGATCACATTTGATGATGATTGATGATCACAGAGAGCTGAACAGATCTTTTAATGCCAGTTGCTTTGCGCACGTCCTGTCCTGTTGATATGATTAAACGGATTACTACGGAGACATGTTAATAGGCGGCTGTCAATCAATTCGGTGGGCGGGGAAACCGCACTCCTACATCATGTTGCGGTCGGCCTCAAAATGGGAGGGATTTGGATCTTATTTTAACGGCAGGAAATAAAAAAGAGACTTGTTGTGTTTATATCAGCCCAATATGGCTGTGGACACACTATACTACACACAGCTCAGTCCAAACAGATTACAAAAGAGGATTTTCATCATAGGAGCCCTTTAAGATTGCAAACTATAAATATATACAGTCGGAGTACAAATTATTCGCCCTCCTGTGAATTATTTTCAAATATTTCCCCCAAATAATGTAGAACAGACTCAGGAATTTTTCTTAAGATTTTTTCTTTTTGTTAAGATGACGGCAGCGTACAATCTTCAATGAGGTGAAGAAGAATCCTAAACATTTCCTTACCGAAATCACTGGCACATGCTAACATGTTTGATGACAAATCTACAATAAGTAAAACAATGGAATTGATGGGAGGAAACCACTGCTGTCCTAAAAAAAACATTGCAGCATGTTTGACATTTGCAAAAGAGCTTCTAGATATTCGACAGCACTACTGGCAAAACATTCTCTGGACAGATGAAACCAAAATTGAGATGATTGGAAATAACACACAATGCTGTGGAGAGAAAATAGGTACAGCAGACCAATATCCAAACCTCATGCCAACTCTAAAATATGGTGAATGGTCGTCATAGTTAGTGGCTGCTTTGCTGCCTCAGGGATTGGACGGATTTCTGTTATCCACAAAAAAAAATGAATTCTAAAGTTTTTCAAGACATTTTGCAGGAAAACTGAAGCTCAACAGAGGAAGGCTGATGCATCGGGACAACGACCCAAAGCACTGAAGTAAAGCATCAACAGAATGGCTTCAACGGAAGAAAATAAACCTTCTGGAGTGGCCCAGTCAGAGTCCTGACCTCAACCTGATTGAGATGCTGTGGCATGACCTCAAGAGAGCAATTCACACCAGACATCTGAAAAATGTTGCTGAACTGAAGGAAGAAATAGTCCAAAATCCCTCCTGACCATTGTGCAGGTCTGAATACTAGTGTCTTGAAGAATATCTAGTCAAATATGATGTGCTGTCATCATGGCGAAGAGAAAAGAAATCAATTATTAGAGATTAACTACAGGAAATGATTGGTTGAGGTTAAAGCAGGACAGTTAATAAACCCAAAATTCCCATACTTTTTCCACCCTGCAGTGTGAATGTTTCAACCCAGACTCATTCTGAAAACATAGTCCCATGGACGTTTCTGGAGACCTCGAATTATGTAGCCGGAGGTACGCATGGCTGCATTTCATTTTTTTAAACGAACGCTACGGGACGGTATGACGCTGTTCCTTTTGGCACTTACCGGCTGACCGCTTACCTCCATGTGGAGGCCTTTCCCGCCTCAACCTGTTTGTCCCGCTAGCTCGTCGTGTACGTCGGCGGACTTGAGATGCAGAGAGGAGTTGACTATGATGACGACGACTGGGTTCGAGTTCCAGCGGTTCCAGAAATCAGGTAAGACAAAAACAGAATCCAACAAATTAAATGAACGAGTGAACAACAGGGTGAGAACATGGTAAAATCCGAAAAACGTGGTAAAATCAGACGAGGGCTTTTCTTTTTCTGGACGGCTTTCGTGAACCGTTGGTTGGGTTTAGGGAAGTATGTGGGTGGGCGGGTCAATCGATAAAATTGGTTGGGTTTAGGGAAGGAGGAGGGTGGGTCAGTCGATCGGCCGGTCGCCCAGTCAATCATTCAGTCAGACACACAGACCGTAGGTCAACAGCGGCCTCTGGTGGGTTTACATGAGAACAGCACGGGCGCGACCGGCACTCGCGAGAGATGTTTGATATACAAAAAGGCGCACACAGCGGCCTCTCACGGATTCGCGAAAACAAAAACTGCAAAAATAATTACCTCCCGGGACGTATTTCGCGGTCTCCAGAAACGGCCACAGGACTACATGTTCAGAATGAGCCTGGGTTGGAATGTTTACATGTTGTGTTCATGAAGACATGTAATATTTGTGTGGTATTAGTTTAAGCAGACTGTGTACTATTGTTGGGACTTGGATGAAGATCAGAACACACTGTCTGTCCATTTTATGCTGAAATCCAAGTAATCGCAAAGGGTTCACTTACTTTTTCTTGCAACTATAAAGTAAGACTAGCAGAAATAAACTAGTTCCTAGTCAAGGGTTGAAACCGCTGGTCCTTAAGTGACATGAAACAGAGACAGTTTTAAATATTTAGGAACATTTATTGATAGTGGATTGACATTTGCTGCAAATGCAGAGTGCATTTTTATAAAAGCAACGCAGAGATTATATCTTATTAGGAGGTTACAACAAATTGTTTGAGTCAAGATGTTCTGGAGATGGTATACAAGAACTTGGTTGAAAGTGTTGTGAGTTTTAACATGATTGCATGGTACTGTTGCCAATTAAGGAAAAGCAAAAACTGTGTCGAGTAGTAAAAACTACCAGTGCCAGTTGTAGGTAAAGCACAAAGACAGCCAAATGACATTTATTCAATTAAAGGTGCAGTATGTAAGTTTGACACCCAGTGGTTGAACTAGGTATTGCACTCCTGGATCATAATAAAAACACGCCGGGATGCCAGATTGAGTACAGGAGCGAGTGATTTAAACTGTGTTCTAAATAAAAGCAACGACACGCGATAGAGGGAATATTCTCCATATTAAAAGCAGTTTTGATTCTAACCGACACCTCGAATTGATATTAGAAGTGGCTTCTATTTCAAACAGCTGAACAACAGAAACCTATGACAGATCACCTCAGGTAAGCCTTGTGTGCTTTATTTAGTGCTAAATGCTAACAGTGTGAGTTTGAATGCATTTTACATGGCATTTGTTGCCATATACTGAAAGCAGAAAGTTCACCTCAGATCTTGAAAATACAATAAACCGTTTGAAATTGAACTTTAGAGCTAAACACATATGAGTGATTCAGCATCTACATTTAATGATGTTAAAGAGGCTTAATATGTATTAAACAGATTCTAAACCTTACCGTTTCGTGAGTGAGTGCATATTCTGTGCTTCTGAAAGGCTGTATTTAAATTCCTGTCGTGTTTCGTCTGGTGCAAACTGCTCATCACTATCTCGTCACAGCGTGTTGTTAGGACACGCGATTACAATGTAACCTGCTCACGTTTGTAATATTTATGTCATTTGCTAATTAATAACCTCATGTGGAACTGAATCTGTCTCATTTTGACATCTGATACTGTCCACTGACACTGTCGCATTTCGCTCACGGATGCACGCTTTCAGAGTCTTTCTGAATGAATGAATGAAATGCGCTGTTTTCCAACAAGGCAACCCAGAGTGCTGAATTATAATTGGCTAAACTGGCATCGTGCATATGAAATTGACCTAAACAAAGACAGCGTTCCGGCACGGAAAAACCATTTTCAAAGCAGAATATCTGACTTCAGCATTGTTTGCCAGTTAAACAAGTATGTTCACTTGGGATGTTTCTTAAAGATCTGCACACATATTATGGTATTTTTATGCTTTAGAAGAGTAAAAAACTTACATACAGCACCTTTAAACAAAGCACACGTCATTATTGAAGATTATTCCCGTCCCTTAAATATAACATTTCAGCTCTTGCCATCAAAAAGACGTTTTAGGCAACCTCGAGTACAGAAAAATGTGCATCAAATGTCCTTTGTGCCGACTGCCATTAGAACTTTAAATACTGGGTTCTATATATGTAAAGGGTTTTCAATAGAGTTTTTAATGTGATGTACAGTATGTGATGACATTGAATGTATTTGTGTTGCCTGTTTTGTCTGTGATGTGTGTAACGTGAACGCTGATGTGGTTGTGTGGTGAAGCCAAAGATAAATCTCCACTTGTGGACAATAAAGTAAAGTCAAGTATAAGGTTGAAGTCAGAATTATTCGCCCTCCTGTATATTTTTTCCCCAATTTCTGTTTATCGGTTAAGATTTTATTAACACATTTCTAATCATAATAGTTTTAATAACTGATTTCTTTTCTCTTCTCCATGATGACAGCACATAATATTAGACTAGATATTCTTCAAGACACTAGTGTTCAGCTTAAAGTGACATTTAAAGGCTTCACTAGGGTAATTAGGGTAAAGTTAGGGTAAATAGGCAAGTCATTGTATAACAGTGGTTTGTTCTGGAGACAATCCAAAACTAATATTGCTGAAGGGGCTAATAATATTGACCTTAAAATGGGTTAAAAACTATTAAAAACTGCTTTTATTCTAGCCGAAATAAAACAAATAAGACTTTCTCCAGAAGAAAAAATATTATCAGACATACTGTGAAAAATTCCTGAATCTGATAAACATCATTTTAGATAGGGATAGAGATAGAAAGGGAGAGAGAGAGATAGCGAGCTGTAGAGAGCGAGAGCTGTACTGTACCTTGACTTCAGTCTTCTTGTTGAGCAGACTCTTGGCTGCTGCAGACGGAGAGAGAGACAGAGCAAACATCAGAACAGCAGCAGCACAACATCACACAGCTGACGATCACACACACTGAACACACTCATCCCTCACTCACTCACTGTCCCACAGAAGAGGATTAACACACACACACATTATCCACACATACACACACACATTATCCACACATACACTCATTCAGGATTGTGTTTCAGTAGATCTAAAAGCTTCATTATTTTAGATCAAGTTTATAAAACACTGAAAACTTTGCATCACTAAAATAAACTGAGATAAAATTAAGCCAGCAGCAACACACACACACACACACACAGACACACACACACACACACACACTCACTCACTCACTCACTCACGAGATACTCCTGACTTTATTAACCCGTGCAGAGAAGGAAAGAACTGAGAGAGAAAACAGAGAGAATCTTACCTTCACACAAATGTAAGACGCAGAGAGAGAGAGAGAGAGAGAGAGATGAAGAAAGAACAGATTAAGAGAGAACACTGCTAAGACATACTGTTCTTACTGAGAGTTTGTGTCTTGTTTCTAGTCCAAATATCTAAAACTCTTAAATCAAGAAGCATTTACTAGACAAGCAGAAAATACTGTGCTGTTTTCAGAAATATTCAAAATGAAGAGAGTTTCTCCTTAAAACAAGCCGAATAATCTTATTATCATCATCATTTTCCTTCAGCTTAGTCCCTTTAATAATCAGGGGTCGCCACAGCAGAATGAACCGCCAACTATTCCAGCATATGTTTTACACAGCAGACGCCTTTCCAGCTGCAACCCAGTACTGGGAAACACCCATACACACTCCTACACTACGGCCAATTTAGTTGATCAGTTCCCCTATAGTGCATGTGTTTGGACTGTGGGGGAAACCGGAGCACCCGGAGGAAATTCACACCAACATGGGGAGAACATGCAAACTCCACACAGAAACACCAACTGACCCAGCCGAGACCTTCTTGCTGTGAGGCCACAGTGCTAACCACTGAGCCATCGTGCCACCATATATATATATATATTAGGGGTGTCAAAATTAATCGTTTCTTCGGTGCACCGTGATGCAGACACGGACAATTCGGTATCGGTTCAGTAATAATCATAACCGGTTATTATGTACTGACGTCATTTATCTCACATGCGCTATGTCGCCGTAGCTTACTGTGGCGAGGGAGGTGATTCGCGAGCGCGAGTATTTACAACGCTCTAACTACGTAAAAACTCTGAAACTCTGTTTCACTGACACTTATAGCAAAAGCCCCTATTAAGAGAATGAAAGTAATCTCCATTTCTCTCTCTCACTGTGGCCCATGAGTGCATCTGTGAAGAGCGCCAGCGTGTAAGAGCCAATCGCAGCCCTTTCTGTTGAGCGCGTGACCAATCAAAGGGGTGTAAGACATAACTTGGTAGACAAGGCTCAGAGAGCGAGCGGGATATTTATATTTGTTTATTTGCTATAAATGCTCGTGTTGTTTAAAGGTACAGTTTATATATCTGACTGTTTGTATTAAAGGACAAAATTGTTTTACAAATAGTATATAAATATATTTATACATTTTAATACAATAATTGTTGTGCTGTGAAGAAAATAAAAAACTGTGTATGGAAAGAATCGTCAATGCACCGTGATGCACCGAGATATCCAATTGAACCGAATCAATGGCATGATAATCGTAACCGAACCGAACCGTGAGACCTCTAATATATATATATATATATATATTGTGATATTTATATATAATTTCACAAGATGACTTGAGTAACTTTATTTGGAAATAGTTCATAGTTTTACTTCGATTGGGATGATTTTGTAGGTCAATCTGTACAAAATTATCCAAAAATATATTAAATAAACCAATTAAAGCACGAATGAAAACAACAGAACGAAGATAAAAATGACGTAAACAGCGCTTTATGGATGTCGATGGACTTTAATAGTATCGAGGTACAGAAATTCAATAGTCAAATGTAAAATACCACTGCATAGAGTCTTCATTGTATAAACGCAATCATTCCTTGTTTAAGGGGGCGGCACGATGGCTCAGTGGTGTTGCACTGTTGCCTCACAGCAAGAAGGTCGCTGGTTTGAGTCTCGGTTGGGTCAGTTGGTGTTTCTGTGTGGAGTTTGCATGTTCTCCTCGTGTTGGTGTGGGTTTCCTCCGGGTGCTCCGGTTTCCCCCACAGTCCAAACACATGCGCTATAGGGGAACTGATGTACTAAATTGGCCTAGTGTGTGTGTGTGTGAGTGTGTGTGTGTGTGTGAATGAGTGTGTATCCCAGTACTGGATTGCAGTACTTAGAAATCTTTGGTCACAGGATTTGAAAAACACATCCAAACAAATATTTCACACTGTTAAATTAGGGTTTAGGGCAGCACGGTGGCGCAGTGGGTAGCACAATCGCCTCACAGCAAGAAGGTCGCTGGTTCGAGTCCCGGTTGGGTCAGTTGGTGTATCTGTGTGGAGTTTGCATGTTCTCCCCGTGTTGGCGTGGGTTTCCTCCGGGTGCTCCGGTTTCCCCCACAGTCCAAACACATGCGCTATAGGGGAATTGGGTAAGCTAAATTGTCCATAGTGTGTGTGTGTGTGTGTGTGTGTGTGTGTGTGTGTGTACGTGTTTTTGTGACATATCAGGACACAAATCTGTATAATGACACAGGTATTACAAAAAGCAGGTGAAATATGAGGACATTGGTGACGTCCTCACTTCTCAAAAAGCTTCTAAATCACACAGGATGAGTTTATCCAGGGAGTAAAGCTGTACACTGTCTCCTGTGATGGTTGGGTTTAGGGGTAGGGTGGGGTGAGGGCAATATAATATACGCTTTGATCTGTATAAAATGAATGGAAACCTATGTAATGTACCCACTTTTCACAAAACAAACATGTGGGTGTGTGTGTGTGTGTGTGTGTGTGTGTGTGTGTGTGTGTGTCTGTGTGTGTGTGTGTGTGTGTGTGTGTGTGTGTGTGAGAATGAGTGTGTATGGATGTTTCCCTGTGATGGGTTGCAGCTGAAAGGGCATCCGCTGCGTAAAACATATGCTGGATAAGTTGGCGGTTCATTCCGCTGTGGCGACCCCTGATTAATAAAGGGAATAAGCTGAAAGCTTTAAAAGAAAATGAATGATGAATGAAATTAGGCTTAAACTTCGCAGTGACTCCACAAATCATGTGTTCTGAATGGTGGTTCTTGGTTGTTTATAATCCCAGCTTGGCACTGATGTTATTTACATGTGTGATTTACACATTGTGATGTATTGTGCAGCTCTATATTGTGAAAGCGAGATTATTCCACTTTCCCCATTGTCAGATTATTCGGCTTGTTTTAAGGAGAAACTCTCTTCATTTTGATTATTTCTGAAAACAGCACAGTATTTTCTGCTTGTCTAGTAAATGCTTCTTGATTTGAGAGTTTAGATATTTGGATTAGAAACAAAACACAAACTCTCAGTAAGAACAGTATTTGTTTGCAGTGAAGGAGAGAGCGGCACGGCTTCAGGCATTCACGTGTGTGTTTTTCAACACACACACACACAGTAGTGCTACACATCTTTGGTCTTATTTCAAAAACACACCATCGTTTCAAGCATTTTCCTTGATAACAAAAGTGCAGTGACACCTAGAGGTTACAACCCACACATGCGCACACACACACACACATAGAAAGAGTTGAGGCAGGTATCTGTGGGCAAAAGTCTACAAATAAAAACAAATAATGAAGATTAAAGATCCGGCAGCTACGAGCTGATATTTTAAACAGTGAAATATCAGTCATAAATGTTAAATGACGCTGTTTCACATTTCAGGGATGAAGAAACACACTCCACTAGTCCTGGTACACACAGTGGTCTTGTATTTTAAATATGCAGCACATATTCCAGGACTGCTGCTGATTTTACCAGCTAAAATAAAGCTAATCAATAATTATATACATATATACAGTTGAAGTCAGGATCATTCGCCCCCCCTTTGAATTTTTTTTCTTTGTCAAATATTTCCCAAATGGTGTTGAACAGATTCAGGGATTTTTCACAGTATTTCCTCTAATATTTTTTCTTCTGGAGAAAGTCTTATTTGTTTTATTTCGGCTAGAATAAAAGCAGTTTTTAATAGTTTTAAAGCCATTTTAAGGTCAATATTATTAGCCCCTTCAGCAATATTAGTTTTGGATTGTCTCCAGAACAAACCACTGTTATACAATGACTTGCCTAATTACCCTAACTTTACCCTAATTAACCTAGTGAAGCCTTTAAATGTCACTTTAAAGCTGTATAGAAGTGTCTTGAAGAATATCTAGTAAAATATTATTTACTGTCATCATGACAAAGAGAAAATAAATGAGTTATTAAAACTATTATGATTAGAAATGTGTTGAAGAAATCTGCTCTCTGATAAACAGGAATTGGGGAATAAAATAATTCTGACTTCAACTGTATATATATATATATATATATATAAAATAGTTGGAATGTTATAGTTTATGGTTTGTTTTGCAATATTTCGCATGAATTTACATGTATTGCCTTTCTATTTCTAAAGATTTTTGGTGACTAAAATATTAATTTAATAATTATATCTGTTTAATAAATCTGTTTTGTTCAAATGCACCAATATATATTACCTATATTTGCTGAGAAATGGAGAAAAATATTCATTTTCAAAATGAGGTGTTTTATGCTGAGGCATTTATGCTGAGCATGTATATAATTATTAAGTAATCACTTGTCTAGTTAAGCCATTGAAGTTGCACTTTAAGTTTACTGCACTTTTATCTTAAACTATTATGTTTAAAAACGTGCTAAAAATCTCTCTATGAAACAATACTTGAAAAACATTTGAAAAATTAATTTTTGTTTTCCAACTATTTGTCATTTATATTTTAATTAAAACAAATAATGTAATTATTAACATTTCTACCATAAAAAATGTGCAAACATTAATTACGTCTAAAATAAAAGCTTTATTTTTACATAATATAAGTGTATGTGCTGTGCATGTTGATTATGTATATATAAACACACACATGCATATATCAAGAAAATGTTTATTTCTATTTAGATATAAAATATATATGTATATGATACAAATTATATATAAATTTAAATATCTATGTGACAAAACAAGTTGCATGTATAGTTTAGCTTCTATGTGTGTGCGTGTGTGTGTGTGTGTGTGTGTCTATCACATTATACAGTGCTCAGCATAATTGAGTGCAGCTCCTTTCGAAAATGAATATTTTCCTCCATTTCTCAGTGAATATAGGCAGTGTATTTTGGTGCATTTAAACAAAACATTTATTAAACAGATATATTTATTAAAATAATATTTTAGTCACCAAATATATTTAGAAATTGAAAGATAATGCAATTAAATTCAGGCTAAATATTGAAAAAATTAATTACAACCTACAAAATTTCAACCCAATTTTTCCCTTTTTTTCCACCATCACAAAAGTATCTATATAAAATATTGTTTTGCAATTAACAGCAGACATTCGGCTCAAAATAACCCCTGATAATCTTCATTAAATCATCACTGAAAATGCTGCACAGACGCTGGAGTCAGACTGAAAGTCAAAAACATTAAAAGACTAAAAGTCTCAAAGTCAGAATAAAAGTGTCAGAGACGCATGCAGTCGCTCATCAGCATCTCCATGCAGGAGCTCTCGTGCAAAAACCAGCAGGCAGAAAACCAGAGAGAAAACCTACAATCAAGAGATCTGACACACTGAACACACTCAGGAGGAGAGAGAGAAAACACTGAAGAGAGAGAGAGAGAGAGAGAGAGAGAGAGAGAGAGAGAGAGAGAGAGAGAGCGCTCTAATGGTCATTCCCAAAGTGATTCAGCGCTGTATCCGTATCATGCTCCATTCTCCATGCTGAATATCAGTCATGATGAGAGAGGATGGAGAAATGAACAGTAGTGATGGCCGATCGTGAACGAATCGTTTAACAGGTCTCCTGACATTATATCCTACCCATCAGATTATACTACCAACACTGTATTTGAATAGTTCTGAGGTTAGGGATTAGGTTAGGGCGATATTAAAGCTTCATATCACACTCCACATCAGGGACGTGCGGTCAGGGGAGGCAGGTCATCATCCTCACCTGCCATCATGAGATGTATACTAATAATAAAAATCAATATTTCTCCACTGATCTGTGCTATAAATGCAATTTCTGTATGATTCTAATCATTTTTATGATCAAAATCGCTGTATTTTGCGTATCTCCTGTTCAATTAAAGCGTAGGAAGCGAGATAAGGCAGCCCGAGCTGTGCCTCACATTAGATCCCCTGCAAACTGGCTTGATCCCAGGCCCGGCGCCAGGATATCATAACTGAGGGGGCATTTTAATCCCATAGGGGAGCACTAGATTTTGGTCCCCCCTTGTTCCTTTCATTTAGGCTAATCGTTCAGTTATTTATTATTACTTTGCATTATTGTTACTGACTTAAGGCAGTGATACACTTTTTATAGTAATAATAATATCCACCGTTTCGCTATTACTGAACTTATCAAAAAAGGTAATGACATGATATCGTTTACATAAATGCAGACAGATCATTCAGCACCAAAAGAGTGCTTTAAATGACATTTTATTCTCCTTATCTCTTTCAGTTTTATTTCAAATAATATAAATGTTTAAAGTTTTAGGTAAAGACGTCAAACTATGCCCACACATGCAAGCTAACCCACTAAATAAATCATAACCGAGTCATCATGCTGCACTACCCAACCAATATCAGCGCTAGGAAAAAGTAAATGCTGCAATCTAATGTCATTTTTAAAAATAATAGCTAAATGTGTTACAAAGAAAAACAGCTAAAAAAAGATACCTAAACTCTCAGTTATTACCATGAAAACTGGTTACATTTTGGCATGGATAACACGCAACTCATTAGGCTATATAACTTTTTTTTTTCATAATTTTAAAGGTAAAAATAAAGATTTATGCTATCATAAGTGAGGTTTTGTTTCGTGATATGTCCAGTTGGCATTTGTAAAAACGCCATCATAAACCATTAGGCCTACTCGTCATTTTATTTATTGATTTAGCCTATTTTAATAACTTGTTTTCAGGTTACATTTTCATTTTTAGGGCCATGAGCTACAAGTCAAAACAAAATCGATATAACTGTATTTTAAAATGGATATGCTAACTGTTAAAATAGGCCTACAGTACATTTTCTGGTGTTTAATTTTGCATGAGCAAATAGCAGAATAGCCTAAACTAGATATTAAAGTTTGAGGACAAACTTTATGGTGGCTTGAGAAAGCCGAGTCTGAAAGTTTGAAGTAGTTTTAAAGTGTAAATAACTGAAGTAGTTTTTATGAAGTTTGAAACAGTCGGCATAGATAAGTACATATATGTTAGCATGTTTCTAGGCAGTTGCTAACATAAATTAGCATGATTCTAGCATGAATTAGCATGTTACTAGCATGATTATAGCATGGATTAGCATGCTGTTAGCCAATTTCTAGCATGAATTAGCATGTTACTAGCGTGTTTCTAGCATGAATTAGCATGTTACTAGCATGTTTCTAGCATGAATTACCATGTTACTAGCATGTTTCTAGCATGAATTACAATGTTACAAGCGTGTTTCTAGCATGAATTAGCATGTTACTAGCATGTTTCTAGCATGAATTACCATGTTACTAGTGTGTTTCTAGCATGAATTAGCATGTTACTAGCGTGTTTCTAGCATGAATTAGCATGTTACTAGCGTGTTTCTAGCATGAATTAGCATGTTACTAGCGTGTTTCTAGCGTGAATTAGCATGTTACTAGCGTGTTTCTAGCATGAATTAGCATGTTACTAGCATGTTTCTAGCATGAATTAGCATGTTACTAGCATGTTTCTAGCATGAATTAGCATGTTACTAGCGTGTTTCTAGCATGAATTAGCATGTTACTATCGTGTTTCTAGCGTGAATTAGCATGTTACTAGCGTGTTTCTAGCGTGAATTAGCATGTTACTAGCGTGTTTCTAGCGTGAATTAGCATGTTACTAGCGTGTTTCTAGCATGAATTAGCATGTTACTAGCATGTTTCTAGTATGAATTAGCATGTTACTAGCATGTTTCTAGCATGAATTAGCATGTTACTAGCATGAATTAGCATGTTTCTAGCATAAATTAGTATGTTACTAGCATGATTCTAGCATGTTACTAGCATGATTCTAGCGTGTTACTAGCATGATTTTAGTGTGTTACTAGCATGTTTCTAGCATGAATTAGCATGAATTAGCATGTGATAGCATGACTAGCATGTCACTAGTGTGTTGCTAGCATCTTTCTAGCAAAATTAGCATGTCAGTAGGATGTTAAAACTATTAGCATGTGTTAGAATAGCTAGTCACAGTCTATGGGACAGTTGCTAGGGTGTTGTAAGTGGTTGCTAGGGAGTGGCTATTAAGTTTAAAGGTCATCAGTGATTGGCTGCTGGCTAGACTGAGTTAAATGAGCTCAGCCATTAGTCTGTGGCACAGTCTGATGCAGAGTTATGAGCTCACAAAGGTTCATCCAATGTTAAGTCAATGACAGTCTTTTACAATGGAAGTCTATGGGACAGTTGCTAGGGTGCTGTAAGTGGTTGCTAGGGAGTGGCTAGTAAGTTAAAAAGTCATCAGTTATTGGCTGCTGGCTAGACTGAGTTAAATGAGCCCAGTTAGAAGTCTGTAGGACAGTCTGATGCAGAGTTATGAGCTCACAAAATTTGACCCAATGTTAAGTCAATGGGACTTTTGGAAATTTTCTGGGTCGTTTTTTGGAAAACCGATAGTCGGATCAGTTAGAAAAGACATAGCAACCCGAGTCAGAGCAGTCTGAAAGTTTGACGAAAGTTTGAAGTTTGTAGCTTGAAAGGTTTAGGAGGAGATACACTTAAAAACTACTCTCAGAAGACGGAAGAAGAAGAAGTTTATGTAGAATATCAGAATGGTGCTTTCTCAAGCCACCATAATTACATATTTTCTAAAGATTATCATTCAGCCTATACCTGCAGCGTATGTGAGAGGTGGATCCGCGGTAAATCCACTTACTCACGCACTATATACCTATTTCATTCATAACACTGTAAACTTGACTTCACAGGCCGATCATCTTTAAACTCAAAAGCCATTTTTTAAGTGTCCAACTTGAGACTGCTGCTGCATAATGGGATGTTTCTTTACAAAACTGTAAAAATTAGCTTTAGCGATTTGAAAATGAAAGCAAACATTCCAAAGGGGGTCCCACTTCATATTAAGTGTCGCTTATACCTGTGAACTTACATGGTAATTAGATGTGTAAGTAGTATGTAACTACAGTGTATGTACACACGTTTACACAGTATTTACTTTTGTATTACTGGTGTAACTACACTCATGTAACAACCCACTGAATAGTATGTGTAAGTACAAATGTGTAACAGGACATTGGTAACAACACTAAGAAAGTACACATCTGTAACAAGAATTATGTAAGTGCATTGTGTAACAACAATATGTACTTGCAGATGTTTTCCCACTTCCACACCTGTTTGCAGATCATGCACTTGTGAACACTGTATGGCAGAACTAATGCTGCATTAGAAGGTTTCACCTTGTGATACAAGTGTACTTGCATGGTAAATCCACAGGATCCACTCAATATAAAGTGTAAAATGGTCACAAATTACTGTTCATACATTCATTCATTTCTTTTCGGCTTAGATGGGTTGCAGCTGGAAGGGCATTCACTGTGTAAAACATATGCTGGATAAGTTGGCGGTTCATTCCGCTGTGGCGACCCCAGATTAATAAAGGGACTAAGCCGAAACGAAAATGAATTTTATTTTAAACTTTATATTGTGGACTGTTCCTGTGGAGTTACCATGTAACTACACTGTTATTAAAGTGTTGCATAGAAGATATTTCTACAAGTTACACAGTAATTTGTGACCATTTTACACTTTATATTAAGTGGACAGTTCCTGTGGAGTTACCATGTAACTACACTGTTATTAAAGTGTTGCATAGAAGATATTTCTACAAGTTACACAGTAATTTGTGACCATTTTACACTTTATATTAAGTGGACAGTTCCTGTGGAGTTACCATGTAGGTACACTGGTATCACAAGGTGAAACCTTCTAATGCAGCATTAGTTCTGCCACACAGTGTTCACAAGTGCATGATCTGCAAACAGGTGTGGAAGTGGGAAAACATCTGCAAGTACATATTGTTGTTACACAATGCACTTACATTATTCTTGTTACAGATGTGTACTTTCCTACTGTTGTTACCAATGTCCTGTTACACATTTGTACTTACACATACTATTCAGTGGGTTGTTACATGAGTGTAGTTACACCAGTAATACAAAAGTAAATACTATGTAAACGTGTGTACATACACTGTAGTTACATACTACTTACCCATCTAATTACCATGTAAGTTTACAGGTATAAGCGACACAATATAAAGTGGGACCAAATAATAATAATAGTGTAGACTACTGTGGGACTGTGCAGTGAACTAAACATTTTTATTAGGCTACACAGGCTATCCCCTAACTGAAAAACTAATGTGAAAATGACTGGCACTTGCATCTCGCTAAACTTAATTTAACGACAAATTTCTTCTGCGTTTTTTCCCTTTAGAGCTCAAAAGAGTTGTATTTAAACAATTATTTAACCAAAACATGAAATGAATTAGTCTGCTCGCCTTCCTGTCACCAACTAGTCCAATTTTCTCCCGTGTGAGTTTAGTGTGCCTCCGCCACGTGCGCATTTTAAAGGCTATATACGGGCGCACCCTGACCTGACGCGGCGACCAGATCTCTGGACTATATGCCTAGTTTTTTTCAGTTCAGTCATTTTTAGTACTGTGTGAACTAATCCTTTATGAAAACTGGGGGGGCACAAATACTTTGTAGTGCCGTAGTGCCGGGCCTGCTTGAGCCCGTCCCTTTTGCTCACTCAGTGTATGCTGCCAGTGTAATGCTTTATTAAAATGCTTTTTACATTCTGGACATTATTATTATTATATGTCCTCACTTTCCATATAATAGGTGATGTATTTCACGAACGTCTATCATTTATTTAGTGTTAGGATTTGACATGCAGCAGCACTGAAAAGACATGAGGTGAGGCAGGCAGTAGCCCTGCCGCAACATAGGGGGCGTGCGTGAGCTCACGTTATTCTTAGTGTTCAGTGGTTGCTCTTCTTCTACGCAGTAAAGTTCAATAGGAGTCCGGTATTTTATGTTTTGCTCTGACTGACTGCAAAAATCGTCGATATCAGCTCAAAAAATTATTCAAAATTGGACTTTCAATCAAAACGTGAATAAATGATGGACGACCAATGCTTCAAAGGACGGGACAGAAGATAACGCGATCATTTCAAAGTTATTCAAGTCATGTCAAGACTTCATTTACAAGTACTGTAAAGGTAAGACCAGTGTGTGAATCCGTGTGTGTGCATCCGCTGTCCTTTTTGTGTGTGTGTAAATGAGAGAGAGTGCATCCGCCGTGGTGCTGTGTGTGCCTATTGTTATAGTTGTCTGTAGCTTCCAGCTGGGGTTTTTTTTGGGAGACATATTGAATTGCTATACATTTTACATTCTTCCTTGGCCCAATATGTACCTGCCATGTGTATAGAGTTAATGCTGATGTGATATATGAAACACAATCGGTAGTTGGCAAATATATCAGGTTTGTAAATCTGACTTTTGACTTTAAACGAGTCAGTCCCTCACCAGCCACAAACCTCACCGCACGTCACTGCTCCACATTAACATTCACACTGGGAGCAAAATCTGATGGGTAGCATATTGCGTCATCAAAATATGCTGCCTACTTTTTGAATGGGAGGTAGGACAAATCGACAGAACACCGGATCTTCTAAGTGAATCGGTCGAACCAGTTCACCAAATCGAACTGAATCATTTGATTCGCATCTCCATTAAGCCTTTATTCACAAACGACTTACTCTTTAACATGCCTGAGACCCCCTCGCACTGGAAATAAAACTATTTCCCCAGTTATTCAGGTACTGTTCTAGTAACTGCATAACTCAGGAATTGGTTTATTGATCTGAAAAGTTTCTTTCAATTCCCAAATGAAGCATGCCTCACTTACATTAGGATTGTTTTGACTGTTTGATGATTGACCAATGATTGATGACTGCATATTGTTGATATGTTGAGTCCTAACATGAGAGGATTATCATTGCACCATCATGTATGACGGCATTACGCTGTAGTGTAAAACAACCAGTGATCCAGTTTTTGAACTGGTTCATTGAAACGAACGGTCCGAAATTTCCATCACTATTAAACAGATGGATGGAGAGATATACAGATGGATGGAGAGAAGTATGGAGAGATATACAGATGGATGGAGAGGTGAGGGACGAGGCTACCTTGTTCCACCAGACCGGTGGCTGCAGAGATGGTGGAGGGAGCCGTGGTTTGCCTGCCCACTGCCAGACACACACACACACACACACATGTGCATAGCTACACAACAGCGCTTCTGAACCGCACTTAACACACTACAGCTTAACCAGCGTAGGCTAACACAAACATCACACACCCACAGGAACATACACTGAAAATAGTTTGTGTTGCTTGTTCAGACTACTTCTTTAAGATGAGCTGCACTGAAAATTTGATTCATTTGATTTACTAAGTTGATTTGATTTTGTTTATGGTAAGTGGTGATATGAACTGATATAGGCTGAAGTTAAAGGTGCTGTATGTGAGTTTTTGACTCTTCTAAAGCATAAAAACAGCATCATATGTGTGCAGATATTCAGAAACATGCTCAGTGAACATGAGAAACAATGCTGAAGTCAGATATTCTGCTTTGAACACGTGCGTTATGTGCCAGAACCATAGACTGTAAAAGATATGGACGTAGTATCCGTGACGTCACCCAGAAGTTTATGAAGAACCCAAAAGAAGCTACTAGAAGGCGTGGCCGACCGTCGCCATCTTGTTCACGCGTCATCACACCAACCCCGGGCATACCATACAAGGGCAAAGAGGCGGAGCGTGAGCGGATCTACAGACACCCTGCTTAGACGGGCTTTCCTATGGGAGACACGCTTAATACTTCATCACCTGCGACTCGCTTGTGTTCTGACCACATGTGCTTGGTTGTACACTTTATCAATAAAGTGTTTAGACTTTTAAAAACACTGTTTCATAAGCAACGTCATAAGCGCAATGCTTAGTGGCTCAATGCATTACACATAGAGCCACTATAAGCATTGTGCTTATGATGTTTTTCAACAAGAGGAAATTGCGAATTACTTCCAGAAACTTCAGATATAGTCTGTGTTAGTAAATGCAAAGCTAATTATGAAGTCCAGGCAGAACCCTGTATGACAACGCTTCAGATGACTGTTCTCACCTACAGCTAATAATCTGTCAGATTCTGGAGTGAATTACAGCTCTAAAGAACATTATAAATGATAAATGATCTTAAATAAAACAAATACATTCATAGAGATGCTATATAATTATATATTTCACTCACCTGGCAAATGGAGGCCACGTGAATGGCTTGTGAGCACAATTAAGTGCACACAGCATGCCATATCATCTGATAATTGTAGGAAATAATTCCAAAAGGCAGCAGACTGTGTAAAGCCACAGAAACAACACAAAAATACGATGAATATGCCGAGATCAGCGGCTAATCAGCCGTAATCAGCTGAGGTGAAGTGACGGCGACCAGCGAGACCTAGCTGTCACTCAAGTGGCCACGCCCTTAATTATGCAAACCTTATATAACCTAATATAAAGGAAACGGATGAGTTATAAAAAAATTCACCCCCCTCACAGTTGTCACGAAGGGTAATATTAGCTATATGAACCAAAATCGTTCTTTGTACCAGGCTGTAAACACCTTTTTTATGCTGTAAAGTTGGCCATTCTAGCAGTGGGCTCAATAGAAATTTGCTCTATTATGGAGCCAGGACTAGTGGAATTTCGATGAATTGCAGTTTCAGTTACTTCCGTATTGGCTTCCTGAGGGAGAGCGGGAGGTTGCCGCTTGGCCAGAACGTCTGTTTTTGTTTCGGTTATTTAACCCGCACAATGCCAGTTTAGCCAATTATATTTCAGCACCCGGGTTGCCAGATGGTGGAAAACAGCGTATTTCATTCAGTCAGTCAGGAAGGCTCTCAAAGCATGCGTCCATGACTGAAATGCGACCTCTGGTGGACAGTAGCAGACTCTGAAATGAGAAGCAGATTCAGAGTTCCACATGAGGTGATTAATTAGCAAATAATATAAATATTACGAGCGTAAACATTAGGTGAGCAGGTCACATTGTAACCCTGTGTCCTATCAGCACGCTACATGAGGAGATTTGTAGTGATGAGCAATTTGGCTGTTTGCACCAGACGAAACACAACAGAAATGTAAATACAGCCATTCAGATGCACAGAATAGCGCACTCACTGCACTCCAGTGAAATGGTGAGGTTTATAATCTAATGAATACACATTAAACCTCTTTAACAGTATTAAATGCACATGCTGAATCACTGATATGTGTTGGTTTGCACTGAGTCTCAGTTCTGAAGTTCAGTTTCAGACGCTTTATTTTATTCTCCAGATCTGAGCTGAACTATCTGCTGCTGCTTTCAGTATATGGCAATAAATGTGATGTGAAACGGCATTCAGACTCACAATATTAGCATTTAACACTGAATAAAGCACATGAGCTGTACCTGAGCTGATCATTGTCAGTTTTCTGTTGTTTAGCTGTGAGAAATAGAAGCCGTTTCTAAAATATTAATATCAGGTGTTGATTAGGACAAAAAGTCCTTTCAGTGTGGCGAATATTCCGTCTATCGCGTGCTGCTGCTTTTAGTTAGAAGATAGTCAGGCACACTCACGTCAATCTGGCAACCTCCTCTTGTGTTTGTTTTGATCCAGGAGTGCAAAACAACCTAGTTCAACCTCTGGGTGTCAAACTTACATACTGCACCTTTAACCAAACAAACTAAATGTAGTAATGTGCAACTTAATCTGTTTGGTTACATTCAGCCCGTATCAATTGTTTGTAACCATTCACCATAAACAAAATAAAATAAAATAAAATGAGTAAATCCAAATGAATCACTTTTTCCAGTGTGAATGAAAACAATTCTTGGAGGGGATTTGGGACAACTTGATTGTTTTATGTTCAATCCACTTTAAATTTCCACTTAAATTAATGATCAAGTGGATTGAACATGACACAATTAAGTTGTCCCTAAAAAGCTCCAGAATTGTGTTGTTTCAGCTCATTATAAATAATTAAACAAGCAGCAATAATATTTGTTTAGGTGTAGGCTTTAAAAACACTCCCAAATTGCTGAACATTTTGCTAATAATCAAAATAAATAACCATGGTATATCTTTTGTTTAGAAAAATGGCTTAAGAAATCGATTCTGCGTTGATTCTGAGATTTTCTAACTGCTATTCTAGTTTGGTTTGTGATATTTTTAAGCATCAGATGGTGCTCTAGGCTAGTGTTTACTGTGTTTAGTGTTTACTTCATCTGTTATATATGAGTATTTTTTAAAGCTTCAACGAGCATCAATGGAATTAACCTGAATCAAATCTCACAGTGAATCGAATCATTATGAATTTGCACGAACTATGTGTGACCTATGAATTATGAATGTTTTAATTAAGTCCATCACATTTCTCCAGTTATCTCCTAACCTTCAGCAGAGAAATAAACTGTGCTGATTCTCTCATGCAAAAGTGAATTGAGTGAGCCTTTGCGTGATTTTCTCGAGTTTTGTGCATGGTTGAGAAGCACTGCGAAGACACTGAGAAAGAAGGATAGATGACATTATTAGCTGCTGCCTGAGAGAATTACAGTGGTCATCATACAATAAAGATTCATCTGTCAGTCTGAAATAAAGAAAAGACTCATTTTGTTGACTCATGAGTCACTCTCTCCTCAAACACACACACACACACACACACACACACACACACACACACACACACACACACACACACACACACACACACACACACACTACTGATTCACTCCATGGAGAGTCAACACACACACACACACGCACGGCTTTCATTAAAGGGATGGGTTGTGAACTATACATTAGTTCTTCTGAAAGAAAAACAGGTCAATCTGCAATCTTTGGTTTATCGACTGTATAGTCTATGGTTTATTTACTGTAGTCGAACAAACATAAAGCACAAATGACAGAGTCCATTTTACGAACACAAGAATCAGTCAAGATGTGCATATACTGAATTATGACCCAACACACTTATTAATTATGCAAATAAATGCATTAAATGGACTTACCATAGACTAATGCATGATGAAAAACAAGCACTTTTAAGTGACAGAAAAATAAATAAAAGTACACCCTCTAGAATGTGCTTTGCTTAGAGCCTTAAAAAAGTAAAAGCACGCTACACACATACACACACACACACACTTTCATTTAAAAACCCTCATAAGTGCCTTTTTTACGTTTGTCTATTTATTATCAATATCCCCAGTACCATGTGTTGGTTTTACTAGTTTACAGTTTTTATTGTAAAAACATTATAATTAAATTGCACTCTATTTAAAAAAATTAATTATATTAAATTAATAAAATAAAAAATTGAATTAAAATTAAATTAAATGCATTCCATGTCAAATAAAATAAAATGCACTGTATTTAAAATAAAATAAAGCAAATGCATTCTTTATGTAATTTGTTCATTTAAGTATAGTTTTTTATTATAAAAAAATTATAATTAATTCAATTGATTTTATTTAAAAATAAAATAAAAGGAAATAAAAATAAATAAATTAAAAAAAGTTAATAAAAATAAAATAAAATAAAAATAAATAAATAAAATTGAAAAAGTTAATAAAAAATTAAATGCATTGCATGTCAAATAAAATAAAATGCACAATATATAAAATAATATAAAATAAAATAAAGCAACTTCACGCTCTTTTATGCTGAAATTTACTCATTGAGGTAGTTTACAGCTTTATATTTTAATAAAAAAAGATGTTCCTCATAAATCACACAAAAAATCTGAAAACAGCGGCAAAAAGTATATAGTGATGAGAAACCTATTTTGAATATACAAGTGCATTAATTTGATCAGCACATATAACCAGCTTAACCAGATCAGAAAAAAATTAATTGAAAAAAATCTAATAAATAAATAATGAAAGATAAAGAAAAAGAAAAAAATTAAATAAATAAATAAATAAATAAATAAATATATAAAAAATAATAAATAAATAAAGAATAAATAAATAAATACATAAAGGAAAAAAATATAAAAATATAATAAAGAAAGAAAGAAAGAAAAAAGAAATAAATAAAGAAAGAAAAATAAAGAAAAAGTAAATAAATGAATAACAAAGAAAGAAAGAAAAAGAAAAAAGAAAGAAAGAAAAAAATAAATATAAAATTAATAATGAATAAATAATAAAGAAAGAAAAAAATAAGAAAGAATGAAATAATGAAAAAATAAAGAAAAATAAATAATAAATATAAAATAAATAAAGAAATAAAGAAATAAAAGAAAAAATTATAAAGAAAGAAAAAAAGAAAAAAGAAAGAAAGAAAAATAAACAATAAACAATAAATAAATAAATAAATAAAGAAAGAAAGAAAGAAAGAAAGAAAGAAAGAAAGAAAGAAAGAAAGAAAGAAAGAAGGAAAGAAAGAAAGAAAGAAAAATTAACAATAAAAAATTAATAAATAAATAAATAATGTATATTTTGAGCATCTGTAAAGTTCGCTAAAAATGAATAAATCATATAAAGACACAATTAACAAATGTACAATTTACTCAAGCCATTTTGTAAATATTAGTTCTCCATCTTTAGCAGAGCACAACATATCTTTATGAATACACACATTTTCAAACTCTTAACATTACTATAAAACACAAGATCTAAATAAATCCTCACTTTAATTCAACTCTTTAAACTTACACCAGATCTCCACCATCGTCCCCCTCTATGCTTTCATTTCTGCTTATGTAAATTGATTATGTCTTTTCCTACAACAAAAATTAATAATTTGCTTTTTTTTTCTCTTCTTTTTTGCAAATTTGAAACTAAAAATTAAACCAAACCTTAGAAAAAACCTGCAAAACATTAAAAACTAACAGAGACAGAGAGAATCAGACAGGAACACTGCCGCTCGCCCACCAGCCTGCTGCTGCACTGTCTGTGTGTATGTTTGATGTGTGTGTGTGTGAGTGTGTGTATCTTTGTGTACTCACGCAGACCCACGGGTGTCTTTTTGATGCATGCATGGTGTGTGTGTGTGTGATGCATGCACAACTGTGTGTGTATGTGTGTGTGTGTGTGTGTGTGTGTGTGTGTGTGTGTGTGTGTGTGTGTGTGTGTGTGTGTGTGTGTGTGTGTGTGTGTGTGTGTATAGATGTTTCACTACAGCAGAAATAAATCACATGTTATTATAAACGCCACTGATCAGATGCAAACATCCAGAAAACCTGACAAACACCACAATCATCCCTGTGCACTTACACAGTTTCATTTCCAAAGAGATCACACACACATTTTACACTCAGCCGAGAGATCACACACACACACACACACACTTCACACACAGTGGCAGCATTTGTTAATAGCTCAGATGCGTAGCTTTGAGATCATAAAATACAGTTCCCCCCAAAAACAGAACTTTTTCATTGCATCTCAACATCAAGTCATTCCTGATCTTTTACACAATATAAGGAATTTATAGTAATAATAAAGTATAACAGAATAAGATTAATAATAATAATTAAGGTGTAAAGCAATGCAACAGGAGATGTGCTGTATATTCAAAAGTATAAAACCTGTATGAAACTGTATTTCGACCAATAAAAAAGCTGTTGTTTGTCTTTATAAAACCTGGAATGCATGGCACAAGTTGCAGGGGTCACTTTTTTGGGGTTTTCTTTAGAATGTTTGTAATAATAAAAAATAAAATGTATAAAATAATTATAAAAATAATTTAAAACATAATAAAATAAAATAAAATAAAATAAAATGCATGGTATGCAATATAAAATAAATAAATTGCATTTATATACAGTAAAATAAAATGAAATGAAATAAAATAAAATAAAATAAAATAAAACAAAAAGGAAATAAAATAAAATGAAAAAAAAAATAAATAAAATGCATTGTATTTAATATAAAATAAAATAAATTGCATTCTATATACAGTAAAATAAAATGAAATGAAATAAAAATAAAATAAAATAAATTAAAATAAATTAAAATAAAATAAAATAAAATAAAACAAAAAGGAAATAAAGTAAAATGAAAAAAAATAAAATAAAATGCATTGTATGTAATATAAAATAAAATAAATTGCATTCTATATACAGAAAATAAAATGAAATGAAATAAAAATAAAATAAAATAAAATAAAATAAAAATAAAATGCATTGTATTTAAAATAAAATAACAAAATAAAGTAAAATAAATTGCATTCTATAAACAGTAAAATAAAATGAAATAAAATAAAATAAAATAAAATAAAAATAAATAAAATAAAAATAAAATAAAATAAAACAAAAAGGAAATAAAATAAAATGAAAAAAAAAAAATAAATAAAATGCATTGTATGTAATATAAAATAAAATAAATTGCATTCTATATACAGTAAAATAAAATGAAATGAAATGAAATAAAAATAAAATAAAATAAAATAAATTAAAATAAATTAAAATAAAATAAAATAAAATAAAATAAAACAAAAAGGAAATAAAATAAAATGAAAAAAAATAAAATAAAATGCATTGTATGTAATATAAAATAAAATAAATTGCATTCTATATACAGTAAAATAAAATAAAATGAAATAAAAATAAAATAAAATAAAAATAAAATAAAATGCATTGTATTTAAAATAAAATAACAAAATAAAGTAAAATAAAATGAAATAGATTGTATTTAAAATAAAATAACAAAACAAAATAAAATAAAATAAAATAAAATAAAATGCAGGCGACACAGTGGCGCAGTAGGTAGTGCTGTCGCCTCACAGCAAGAAGGTCGCTGGTTCGAGCCTCAGCTGGGTTAGTTGGCGTTTTTGTGTGGAGTTTGCATGTTCTCCCTGTGCTCGGGTGGGTTTACTTCAGGTGCTCCGGTTTCCCCCACAGTCCAA
>LR812528.1:53591631-53639131 GCA_903798195.1 Danio kyathit | reverse complement strand
CCAGCCGACGTTTCTGTGTGGAGTTAACCCGTTCTCCTCGTGCTCACATGGGTTTCCCCCGGGTTCCCCGATTTCCTCCCACCGTCCAAAAACATGCAACTTCACTTAATCGACTAATCCAAATCAGCACCATAGACATGCTCCTAGTAAGTAGTTATCTCTTAAGAGCACTCACTATCTGTTCATTAGCTACTGCAGCAGGGGAGTTCTCCAGATCTACCTGAGCTCAAACTCCCCTCTCACCTTGCAAACGGGAGGGAGCCCCGAGCTCGAGGATGTTATGAGCTCAGGGCTCTCTCCCGGGACAGCATGCCAAACACGCTTTATAATCAATCATCAGCTAAGTGTGAAACATATCTGTACCTCTCTAAAGACACATCTCTCCACATCCGCAATGCTTCAAGCAGAGCATAGGTTTATATAAACGTTTTATTTATGAATATTTATATAATTAAAACTCTAACTATATTGTATTATCAGTTTTTTATTGCCTAATTAGTTTTCATCCGCCCTATAAATAACATATTATGTGTAGGGTTCTGGATAAACTCACCGGCCACTTTATTAGGTACACCTTACTAGTACCGGGTTGGACCCTTTTTGCCTTCAGAACTGTCAGAGATTCAACAAGCTGCTGGAAATATTCCTCAGAGATTTTGCTCCATATTGACATGATAGCATCACACAGTTGCTGCAGATTTGTCGGCTACACATTCATGATGCCAATCTCCCGTTCCACCACATCCCAAAGCTGCTCTATTGGATTGTAAACTGGTGACTGTGGAGGCCATTTGAGTACAGTGAACTCATCGTCATGTTCAAGAAACCAGTCTGAGATGATTGGCGCTTTATGACATGGTGCGTTATCCTGCTGGAAGTAGCCATCAGAAGATGGAGACACTGTGGTCATAAAGGGATGGACATGGTCAGCAACAATACTCAGGTAGGCTGTGGCGTTGACACGATGCTCAATTGGTACTAATGGACCCAAAGTGTGCCAAGAAAATCTCCCCCACACCATAACACCACCACCACCAGCCTGAACCGCTGATACAAGGCAGGATGGATCCATGCTTTCATGTTGTTGATGTCAAATTCTGAGCCGACCATCCGAATGTGGCAGCAGAAATGGAGACTCATCAGACCAGGCAACGTTTCTCCAATCTTCTATTGTCCAGTTTTGGTGAGCCTGTGTGAATTGTAGCCTCAGTTTCCTGTTCTTAGCTGACAGGAGTGGCACCCGGTGTGGTCTTCTGCTGCTGTAGCCCATCCGCCTCAAGGTTGGACGTGTTGTGTGTTCAGAGATGCTCTTCTGCAGACCTCGGTTGTAACGAGTGCTTATTTGAGTTACTGTTGCCTTTCTATCAGCTGGAACCAGTCTGGCCATTCTCCTCTGACAACAAGGCATTAGCGCTCACAGAACTGCCGCTCACTGGATATTTCCTCTTTGTCGGACCATTCTCTGTAAACCCTAGAGATGATTGTGCGTGAAAATCCCAGTAGATACTCAGAGCAACCCGTCTGGCAGCAGCAACCATGCCATGTTCAAAGTCTCTTAAATCCCCTTTCTTCCCCATTCTGATGCTCGCTTTGACCTGCAGCAGATCGTCTTGACCATGTCTACATGCATTGAGCTGTTGCTGCCATGTGATTGGCTGATTAGAAATTTGCGTTAACAAGCAGTTTAACAGTTTAACCTAATAAAGTGGCCGGTGAGTGTACGTGCTCATAAGGCCCCGGGCGTGGATAATTATTGCATACATGTGGTATAAGTTTACATATGGTTTTTTTTTGCACAGTTTTAATACAAAAGTTTTTGATAAATCTTAAATTATTCATGAAAATGTCTATTCAGACATTTTGCACAGCTAATTAGTTTAGTGAATGAGACCCAGTGAGCTTTAAATTTAACAAATAGTGCACTGTTTTGATCTCCCCTGAATATAAAGTTACAACTGTATATGAGCATATTTAGTATAAGTAGTATACATTGAGGATGACTCTTGGTTCACTGATTCTAATGAATCATTTGGTTGAAATGAGTCAGAATTGTAAGCCCATTCCTCCTGCTAATATGAGTAATGAAAGGGCAAAAAATAAAGAAGCTGCAGAGAAACAGTACTGTATGAGAAAATCTCTCCACATCAGACAGACCAACACACAGCTCACCACACGCCCAAATGTCCACCGGTTTCCCATACGCTTCTTTCCGGAGCACCTCTGGAGAAAGATAACCCGGCGTTCCAGCAAATCCTGCATGCAGAAATAAACACACACCCCTGAATATGAGCAATATGTACATACATGAATATGTACAGCCGGAGACAGAATTATTCGCCCTCTTGTGAATTTTTATTTTTTTATATTTCCCAAATGATGTTTCAGGAATTTTTCACAGTATTTCCTCTAATATGTTTTCTTCTGGAGAAAGTTTTATTTGTTTTATTTCGGCTAGAATAAAAGCAGTTTTTAGGTCAATATTATTAGCCCTCTTAAGCAACAAACCAAAACAAATATACAATAACTTGCCCAATTACCCTACTTTGCCTAATTAACCCAGTTAAGCCTTTAAATTGCAAAAAAATATTATGTACTGTCATTATGGCAAAGATAAAAGAAATCAGTTGTCAGAAATTAGTAACCCATTACTACCCAGCTCTGTGAATCAGCATGTGCTTGGAATAAGCAAAATAACAACACAGGCTCATTGGAAATATATACATCAGCCATTTTTCAGGACCTTCAAATCCGTACTTCAACATATGTTTGAGTGCCATTTTTAGGTTAAATGAACACAAGGGGGCAATATCGCAACATCTTGTTCCATTCATTCATTTATTCATTTTCTTTTCGGCTTAGTCCCCTTATTAATCCGGGGTCGCCACAGCGGAATGAACCTCCAACTTATCCAGCATATGTTTTATGCAGTGGATGCCCTTCCAGCTGCAACCCATCACTGGGAAACATCTATACACACTCATTCACACACACACACAGGCACTCATACACTACAGCCGATTTAGCTCATCAATCCCCCTATAGCGCATGTGTTTGGACTGTGGGGGAAACCGGAGCACCCGGAGGAAACCCACGCCAACACGGGGAGAACATGCAAACTCCACACAGAAATGACAACTGACCCAACTGGGACTCAAACCAGCAACCTTCTTGCTGTGGGGCGACAGCGCTACCCACTGCGCCACCGTCCTGCCAACATTTTGTTCCTCATCACATAAATTATATTTGCAGGGACAAATTAACTAATAATAAATAATTTTCATTGTCCTTTGCAAAACACAAAATAAATACAACTTAAACATACAATAAAATGTAACTTAAGTAACTTTTTTCAGATTCTCAAAACCTGTTGACAGCGCCCTCTAGTGGATTTGTCATTTGAAACATATAATGAAATGTACCCTAAGTAAAATATTTAAGATTCGCGAAAACTGTTAACAGCGCCCTCTAGTGGATTTGTACTGAAACGTAAAACAAAACGTACCTGGAGCAACGTATCTTACAATCCGCAAAAATGTAGACAGCGCCCTCTAGTGGATTTATCATTTGAAGGTATAATGAAATGTACCTTAAGTAATATATTTCAAATTTGCAAAAACTGTAGACAGCGCCCTCTAGTGGATTTATCATTTGAAGGTATAATGAAATGTACCTTAAGTAATATATTTCAAATTTGCAAAAACTGTAGACAGCGCCCTCTAGTGGATTTGTCATTTGAAACATACAATAAAACGTAACCTAAGTAACGCATTTTAGATTAAAAATGTAAACAGTGCCCTCTAGTGGATTTGTCAACTAAATTATACAACAAAACATACCCTAAGTAATGTATTTTAGATTCAGAATGTAAATAGCGGCCTCAACAGGATTTGTCAACTGAAACACACAATAAAGCGTAACCTAAACATAATTCAGATTTGCAAAAAAACTATAGACACTGCCCTCTAATGGACTTGTCATCTAAAACGTAAAACAAAACTAAAGCATTATTTTTTTCATTTTGCAAACATGTAACAGGATCCTCTTGTGTATTTGTCATATGAAACTTACGACAAAACACACCCTAACTAACGTATTTCAGATTCAAAATCCAGACAGTGCCCTCAAGTGGATTTGTCAACTGAAACGTAAAACAAAATGTACCTGGAGCAATGTATTTGACAATCCGCAAAACTGTAGACAGCGCCCTCTAGTGGATTTGTCATCAGAAACATACAATAAAACGTAACCTAAGTAATTTATTTCAAAATGTATATTGCAGCCTCTAGAGGATTTGTCAACTGAAACACACAATAAAATGTAACCAAAACATAATTCAGATTTGCAAAAACTGTAGATAGTGCCCTCTAGTGGACTTGTCATCTGAAACGTAAAACAAAACATACATGGAGCATCATATTTTATAGTCCTCTACTATATTTGTGAAGTCAAACATAAATTAAAACAACCTAATTAACTTTTTTCAGAGTCGCAAAAATGTAGACAGCGCCCTCTAGTGGATTTGTCAACTGAAATGTACAACAAAACTTAACCTACGTCATGTATTTTAGATTAAACATGTAGACAGCACCCTCTAACGGATTTGTCAACTGAAACATTCAATCAAACGTAACCGAAGTCACGTATTTAGAGTAAAAATGTCGACAGCGACCTCTAGTGGATTTGTCAACTAAATCATACAACAAAACACACCCTAAGTAATGTATTTTAGATTCAAAATGTAAATAGCGCCCTCAACAGGATTTGTCAACTGAAACACACAATAAAACGTAACCTAAACATAATTCAGGTTCGCAAAAAACTGTAGACACTGCCCTCTAGTGGACTTGTCATCTAAAATGTAAAACAAAACTAAAGCATCATTTTTTTCATTTTGCAAACATGTAACAGGATCCTCTTGTGTATTTGTCATATGAAACTTACGACAAAACACACCCAAACTAATGTATTTCAGATTCAAAATCCAGACATTGCCCTCTAGTGGATTTGTCAACTGAAACGTAAAACAAAACGTACCTGGAGCAACGTATTTTACAATCTGCAAAACAGTCAGCGCCCTCTAGTGGATTTGTCATTTGAAACGTATAATGAAATGTACCACAAGTAATATATTTCAGATTCACAAAAACTGTAGACAGCACCCTCTAGTGGATTTGTCAACTGAAACTTAAAACAAAACATACCTGGAGCAACGTATTTTACAATCCGCAAAAATGTAGACAGCGCCCTCTAGTAGATTTGTCATTGAAACATACAATAGAACGCAACCCAAGTAACGTATTTCAGATTAAAAATGTGGACAGCACCCTCTAGTGGATTTGTCATTTTAAACATACAATAAAACGTAACCTAAGTAACATATTTCAGATTAAAACTGTAGACAGTGCCCTCTAGTGGATTTGTCAACTGAAACTTAAAACAAAACATACCTGGAGCAACGTATTTTACAATCTGCAAAAATGTAGACAGCGCCCTCTAGTGGATTTGTCATTGAAACATACAATAGAACGTAACCCAAGTAACGTATTTCAGATTAAAAATGTGGACAGCACCCTCTAGTGGATTTGTCATTTTAAACATACAATAAAACGTAACCTAAGTAACATATTTCAGATTAAAACTGTAAACAGTGCCCTCTAGTGGATTTGTCATACAAAACGTACAATAAAACGTAACCTAAGTAACGTATTTCAGATTAAAAATATGGACAGCACCCTCTAGTGCAGTGGTGGGCAAACTTTTAGACCCGAGGGCCACATCAAGTTTTTCAAACCAAGTGAAGGGCCACATGTCAATTCCTTCAAAAAATAACTTTTATTTATAGTGGCAGTATGCATGGAGCATGTAATATCAGACAGAAACGTGTCACATAAACACACATTTTTTAATAGTTATTATTGAGTCATATTTACAAGTCAGATTAATTTGCACTGCTATTTATATTTACTTATCAATCATCATAAAACAATAAAATAATCCCTTATAAAATATAATAATAATAATGTAATTTTTACAGTGGGGAATAGAAAAGATATTGTCTGATAGAAAAAATCTCCTTAACACATTAAAAATAATTTGAATGTTTGCGTGAAAAATGCCGACTTAGGTTGTAGTGTTAAAAAACGCAATACTTTCTTGGCATATTATTATTAGACCTACCGCCTTCTGTCCGATATTGGTTTTGTTGTCTATTCTTTCTTAAACACACGACATTGAGAGTCAATTTTTCTTTTTTTCGCCTGACTCATTTTCAGTCATTAACGGTCGAGTGTATTTTAATATCAGGGAGTGTGTTCTAATTTTACTGGTTGCGCTAACTGTACCGCGTGCAATACTGCCATCAAATGGCGTTCACTTGTATTGCATCATTAATTTACTAATTCTGAAACCAAACATTTACTCAGAAGCAGCATTTTAAAAACTCCCCCGAGGGCCGGATGAAAGAGTTTAGTGGGCCGCATATGGCCCACGGGCCGTAGTTTGCCCACCTCTGCTCTAGTGGATTTTTCATATGAAACGTACAATAAAACATACCATAAGTAATGTATTTCAGATTCAGAATGAATATGGCGGCTTCTACAGGTTTTGTCATCTGAAACGCCCAATAAAACCTAACCTAAACATAATTCAGATTTGCAAAAACACCATGGACTAGTAGAATTGTCATCTGAAATATAAAACAAAACATACCTGGAGAATCATATTTTACGTTTTGCAAAAATGTAAACTAAAAACTAAAACGAACACTAACATGAAACCTAAGTAACATATTTTGGATTCACAAAAATGTAGACAGTGCCCCCTAATGGATTTGTCATATGAAACATACAACAAAACACACCCTAAGTAGCATACTTCAGATTCAAAATCCAGATAGCGCACTCTAGTGGATTTGTCAACTGAAACGTAAAACAAAACATACCTGGAGCAACGTATTTTACAATCCGCAAAAACAGTCAGCGCCCTCTAGTGGATTTGCCATGTGAAGTGTGCATCAAAACGTACCCAAAGCAATGTATTTTACATTTGATAAAAATGTTGGCTGAAGCACATATTTCCAGTGAGTTTGGGGCGTAAAATATTTAACAATTGATGCAAAACAGAGTCTGCAGTGTCCACGTACCGAACCAGGCCTGCTGGTCTCCCTGTACTTCGATGGCGAGGCCAAAATCTGCCAACTTGACGGCGGCGTTCTTGCATTTACTGGCCAAGAGCAGGTTCTCCGGCTGAGGGGAGATCAGGGGAAACACTCATAATACTGCTAAAGCAGATCCACGACACCTTTAAGACTTCTCTCTTCCACACACACACACAAACACACATACACACAAACACACACACACACAAGAGCAAAGCACTATGGGAAACATATTAAAAAGTGTGTGCACATGCATACATATATTTAATATTTCTATACACACATAAATATATGACTCTATGTGTGTATGTGTGTGTGGTTATACAAGTATGCATGTGTTTTTGTATGCAAGTATGTGGTTATTATGCAGACGCGTGTGTGTGCTTATATGTATGTTTATGCATGCGTATTTGTGCGAGTGTGAATATATGCATATATGTGTGCTTATATATGGATATGTGTATGTGTGAGTGCGGTTATATACGCATATGAAAATGTGTGTATGTGTGTGGCTATATGCATATGTGTACGTGTGTGTGTGTGTGTGTGTGTGTGGTTATATATGCATATGTGGAGTGTATGTGTGGTTATATATGCATGCATATGTGTATGTGTGTGGTTATATGCATATGTGTACATGTGAGTGTGTGTATATGTGAGTGTGTGTGTGGTTATATGCATGTATATGTGTGTGGTTATATATGCATATGTGGAGTGTATGTGTGGTTATATATGCATGCATATGTGTGTGTGGTTATATGCATATGTGTACATGTGAGTGTGTGTATATGTGAGTGTGTGTGTGGTTATATATGCATTTGTGGAGTGTATGTGTGGTTATATATGCATGCATATGTGTGTGTGGTTATATGCATATGTGTACGTTTCTGTATGTGTGAGTGTGTGCGGTTATATATGCATATGAGGTTATAAATGTATGTGTGTGCGTGAGTGTGTGTGTGGTTATATATCCATGTGTATGTGTGAGTGTATGTGTGTTTAGTTATATATGCATATGTGTAAATGTGTGCATGTGTGAGTCTATGTGCGCGCGTGTGTGTGTGTGTGTGTGCGTGTGTGTGTGTGTGTGTGTGTGTGTGTGTGTGTGTGTGTGTGTGTGTGTGTTGGTGCTCCATCTGCTGCATCTTTTTGTATGCAGAACACAATGGGGAATCTCCAGAGCATGAAGCCGCACCTCCTTATGAATATTAATCATCGATGGATGTGTCACTCACCTTGAGGTCTCGGTGGACCACGCCCATCTGATGGCAGTGAAGCACCGCCTCCAGGATCTGCTGGATACAGTGACTGCATGCAAACAGCAGGAGGCGCAGGTTAGTCTGAGCGTGCACACACACACACACACACACACACACACACACACACACACACACACACACACACACACACACACACACACACACACACAAACACAAACACACACACTACAGATTAACTCATCTACAGATTAAATCATGCCCAGGTAATGATAATTAATTAATTTATTCATTCATTCATTCATACACACAGTTGAAGTCAGAATTATTAGCCCCCCTGTTTATTTTTTTCCCCCAATTTCTGATTAACAGAGAGCAGATTTCTTCAACACATTTCTAATCATAATAGTTTTAATAACTCATCTCTAATAACTGATTTATTTTCTCTTTGTCATGATGACAGTAAATAATATTAGACTAGATATTCTTCAAGACACTTCTATACAGCTTAAAGTGACATTTAAAGGCTTCACTAGGTTAATTAGGGTAACTAGGCAGGTTAGGGGAATTAGGCAAGTTATTGTATAATGATGGTTTGTTCTGGAGACTATTGAAAAAATATATAGCTTAAAGGGGCTAATAATATTGACCTTAAATGTTTTTTACAAATTTTAAAAACTGCTTTTATTCTAGCCGAAATAAAACAAATAAGACTTTCTCCAGAAGAAAAAATATTATCAGACATACTGTGAAAATTTCCTTGCTCTGTTAAACATCATTTGGGAAATATAAAAAAATTATAATAATAATTCAAACGGGGGGCTAATAATTCTGACTTCAACTGTACATACATAATAAACTAATTGACAGATTTGTGATATTATATTATATTTTTTATTTCATATATTATAAACATTATATTATTTACTATTATAATAGATTTTAGTATTTAAAATTTTGTTTATGTATTTTAGCATGTATGAAATAATATACATTAAATACATTTATGATGCGTTTTTCATAATACTGAAAATAAAAAAACATTTAAATGTAATTTTAATAATTAATAAATAATCAAATTAAATAAATAATAATAATAAATTAATGATTTGACTGATTCAATATGTCATAATATATTAACATTTTTATTTCATATATAAATGTGACTATTTGATACATTCGTTGTTTTTAATATTTATTCAAATATTATTTATTTTTAGCAGTGTTTTATTAAAAATGCATTTAATGATTTTATGATTTATTTTTCAGAATATTGTAAATAAATACATATTCAAATGTAAATAAAATAAAATAAAATAAATTATTAAATTAAATTAAAGTGAAATAAAACTAAATAAAATTATATTAAAATAAATTGAAATAAAATAAAAAATTTAATTAAATTGAATTAAAGTGAAATTAAATAAAATTAAATAAAAATTTAATTTAATAAAATTAAATTAAATTAAAGGGAAACAAAATAAAATAAAAAAACTAAATTAAATTTAATAATTAAATTAAATTAAAATAAAGTGAAATAAAATTAAAAAAAACTAAATAAAATTAAATAAAATGAAAGTGAAATAAAAATTAAATTAAATTAAATTAAATTAAATTAAATTAAATTAAATTAAATTAAATTAAATTAAATTAAATTAAATTAAATTAAATTAAATGAGCAAGAAGGTCGCTGGTTCGAGCCTCGGCTGGGTCGGTCAGTTGGTGTTTCTGTGTGGAGTTTGCATGTTCTCCCTGCGTTCGCATGGGTTTCCTCCGGGTGCTCTGGTTTCCCCCACAGTCCAAAGACATGCGCTATAGGGGAATTGGGTAAGCTTGTAAAATATTGGTAATATGGGTAAATTGTCCGTAGTGTATGTGTGTAAATGGAAGCGCATGGGTGTTTCCCAGTGATGGGTTGCAGCTGCAAGGGCATCCGCTGCGTAAAACATATGGTGGATAAGTTGGCAGTTCATTCCGCTGTGGCGACACCGGAATAATAGAGGGAATAAGCCAAAAAGAAAATGAATGAATGAATGAATAAATTAAGTGAAATGCAACTAAAAGGGGTTAAAATTAATTATTCCTCTCTGCACAGAAAACTGAAGTGTCAGTTTTACAAGTGTAATCAGCTGGATGAAACAAAATCTGCTTGTTGATAATCTATCCATGTTTTGAGCTCAGACACGACGCGTCTCCTGCCCACTGAAGACTGAGTGGCACAAGAAGATCATCTGCATCTCACCACCCACAGAGAGAGAGAGAGAATATATTCAACTCAAGTTTATTTCTATAGCGCATCTCACATTAATTAGCATTACAAATTAGCATAACAAAGCATTTACAGGTGAAGTCTGAATTATTCGCCCTCCTGTATGTTTTACGCCAATTTCTGTTTATCAGAGAGCAGATTTCTCCAGCACATTTCTAATCATAATAGTTTTAATAACTCATCTCTAATAACTGATTTATTTTCTCTTTGTCATGATGACAGTAAATAATATTAGACTAGATATTCTTCAAGACACTTCTATACAGCTTAAAGTGACATTTAAAGGCTTCACTAGGGTAATTAGGGTAAAGTTAGGGTAATTAGGCAAGTCATTGTATAACAGTGGTTTGTTCTGGAGACAATCCAACACTAATATTGCTGAAGGGGTGAATAATATTGACCTTAAAATGAGTTTAAAACTATTAAAAACTGCTTTTATTCTAGCCGAAATAAAACAAATAAGACTTTCTCCAGAAGAAAAAATATTAGAGGAAATACTGTGAAAGATTCCTGAATCTGTTCAACATCATTTGGGAAATATTTGACAAAGAAAAAATAAATAAATAAAAATTTCACAGGAGGGCGAATCATTCTGACTTCAACTATAATATGTTATAATATATAGCACATATTTCAAGCTTATATAGATATTATTGTTTTTTACAGCCCTGACTGTGGACTGAATGCACTCTCTGACAGTGGTGTGTGTGTGTGTCTGAGAGAGAGAGAGGTGGACGTGTGAGTCAGTGTGTGTGGGTGTGTGCTGCTGATTTACTGACACTCTGTGTGTATGTGTGTGTGTGTGTGTGTGTGTGTGTGTGTGTGTGTGTGTGTGTGTGTGTGTGTGTGTGTGTGTGTGTGTGTGTGTGTGTGTGTGTTTGCTGTAAAACTAGATCATACAATATGCCGTTTTCTAGTTCTTCTACTCCAGGACTCTAGGATTGCCCAATTATCCAGTGTGTGTGTGTGTGTGTGTGTGTGTGTGTGTGTGTGTGTGTGTGTGTGTGTGTGTGTGTGTGTGTGTGCATGTTATGATCACCAGCAATTGAGCGGCTGCAGATATGGCTGGATATATATTATGATCATGATTATTGAAAGTATTCCAGCGCTTTGTAAACGTTTATTATTACCATTTGTTAAGTCTCCCCTTTCAGTTTGATAGAGTGCCTGGACCTGGAAGCCGCTTCGCGTGAGGTCACACTTTACAAGGGGATAAATACACTCAGATTCACTTCATTCGCGCGTCAAATCCGCTTCATTTTCATTCGCGCGTCAAATTCACTTAAATTCACTTCATTCGCGCGTCAAATTCACTAAAATTCACTTTATTCGTGCGTCAAATCCGCTTCATGCGTCAAATCTGATTCATTCACGCGTTAAAAAATGCTTCATTCGCGCATCATATCCGCTTTATTCGCGCATCACATCCGCTTAATTCACGCTTCACATCCGCTTCATTCGCGCGTCACATCCGCTTCATTTTCATTCACGCATCAAATGTAATTAATTCACTCGTCGAATGCGCTTTATTCGCGCGTCAAACCTGCTTCATTCACGCGTCAAAATCACTTAAATTCACTTTATTCGCGCGTCAAATCCGCTTCATTTTAATTCGCGCGTCAAATCCGATTAATTCGCGCTTCAAATCAGATTAATTCGCGCGTCAAATCCGCTTCATTCCCGCGTCAAATTCACTTAAATTCACTTCATTCGCGCGTCAAATTCACTTGAATTCACTTCATTCGAGCGTCAAATTCACTTAAATTCACTTTATTCGTGCGTCAAATCCGCTTCATGCGTCAAATCTGATTCATTCACGCGTTAAAAAATGCTTCATGCGCCCATTATATCCGCTTCATTCGCGCATCACATCCGCTTAATTTTCATTCGCGCATCAAATCTGATCAATTCACTCGTCGAATGCGCTTTATTCGCGCGTCAAACCTGCTTCATTCACGCGTCAAAATCACTTAAATTCACTTCATTCGCGTGTCAAAATCACTCAAATTCACTTCATACATGCGTCAAATCCGCTTCATTCGCGCGTCAAATCCGCTTCATTCGCGCGTCAAATCCGCTTCATTCGCGCGTCAAATCCGCTTCATTCGCGCGTCAAATTCACTTAAATTCACTTCATTCGCACGTCAAATCTGCTTCATTTTAATTCGCGCATCAAATCTGATTCATTCGCGCGTCAAATCCGCTTCATTCGCGCGACAAATCCGCTTCATTCGCGAGTCAAATTCACTTAAATTCACTTCATTCGCACGTCAAATCTGCTTCATTTTAATTCGCGCATCAAATCTGATTCATTCGCGCGTCAAATACGCTTCATTCGCGCGACAAATCCGCTTCATTCGCGAGTCAAATTCACTTAAATTCACTTCATTCGCACGTCAAATCTGCTTCATTTTAATTCGCGCATCAAATCTGATTCATTCGCGCGTCAAATACGCTTCATTCGCGCGACAAATCCGCTTCATTCGCGAGTCAAATTCACTTAAATTCACTTAATTCGCACGTCAAAATCACTTAAATTCACTTAATTCGCACGTAAAATCTGATTCATTCGCACGTCAAATCTGATTCATTCACGCGTTAAAAAATGCTTCATTCGCGCATCATATCCGCTTTATTCGCGCATCACATCCGCTTAATTCACGCTTCACATCCGCTTCATTCGCGCGTCACATCCGCTTCATTTTCATTCACGCATCAAATGTAATTAATTCACTCGTCGAATGCGCTTTATTCGCGCGTCAAACCTGCTTCATTCACGCGTCAAAATCACTTAAATTCACTTTATTCGCGCGTCAAATCCGCTTCATTTTAATTCGCGCGTCAAATCCGATTAATTCGCGCTTCAAATCAGATTAATTCGCGCGTCAAATCCGCTTCATTCCCGCGTCAAATTCACTTAAATTCACTTCATTCGCGCGTCAAATTCACTTGAATTCACTTCATTCGAGCGTCAAATTCACTTAAATTCACTTTATTCGTGCGTCAAATCCGCTTCATGCGTCAAATCTGATTCATTCACGCGTTAAAAAATGCTTCATGCGCCCATTATATCCGCTTCATTCGCGCATCACATCCGCTTAATTTTCATTCGCGCATCAAATCTGATCAATTCACTCGTCGAATGCGCTTTATTCGCGCGTCAAACCTGCTTCATTCACGCGTCAAAATCACTTAAATTCACTTCATTCGCGTGTCAAAATCACTCAAATTCACTTCATACATGCGTCAAATCCGCTTCATTCGCGCGTCAAATCCGCTTCATTCGCGCGTCAAATCCGCTTCATTCGCGCGTCAAATCCGCTTCATTCGCGCGTCAAATTCACTTAAATTCACTTCATTCGCACGTCAAATCTGCTTCATTTTAATTCGCGCATCAAATCTGATTCATTCGCGCGTCAAATCCGCTTCATTCGCGCGACAAATCCGCTTCATTCGCGAGTCAAATTCACTTAAATTCACTTCATTCGCACGTCAAATCTGCTTCATTTTAATTCGCGCATCAAATCTGATTCATTCGCGCGTCAAATACGCTTCATTCGCGCGACAAATCCGCTTCATTCGCGAGTCAAATTCACTTAAATTCACTTCATTCGCACGTCAAATCTGCTTCATTTTAATTCGCGCATCAAATCTGATTCATTCGCGCGTCAAATACGCTTCATTCGCGCGACAAATCCGCTTCATTCGCGAGTCAAATTCACTTAAATTCACTTAATTCGCACGTCAAAATCACTTAAATTCACTTAATTCGCACGTAAAATCTGATTCATTCGCACGTCAAATCTGATTCATTCGCGCGTTAAAAAATGCTTCATTCGCGCATCATATCCGCTTTATTCGCGCATCACATCCGCTTAATTCGCGCTTCACATCCGCTTCATTCGCGCGTCACATCCGCTTCATTTTCATTCACGCATCAAATGTAATTAATTCACTCGTCGAATGCGCTTTATTCGCGCGTCAAACCTGCTTCATTCACGCGTCAAAATCACTTAAATTCACTTTATTCGCGCGTCAAATCCGCTTCATTTTAATTCGCGCGTCAAATCCGATTAATTCGCGCTTCAAATCAGATTAATTCGCGCGTCAAATCCGCTTCATTCCCGCGTCAAATTCACTTAAATTCACTTCATTCGCGCGTCAAATTCACTTGAATTCACTTCATTCGAGCGTCAAATTCACTTAAATTCACTTTATTCGTGCGTCAAATCCGCTTCATGCGTCAAATCTGATTCATTCACGCGTTAAAAAATGCTTCATGCGCCCATTATATCCGCTTCATTCGCGCATCACATCCGCTTAATTTTCATTCGCGCATCAAATCTGATTAATTCACTCGTTGAATGCGTTTTATTCGCGCGTCAAACCTGCTTCATTCACGCGTCAAAATCACTTAAATTCACTTCATTCGCGTGTCAAAATCACTCAAATTCACTTCATACATGCGTCAAATCCGCTTCATTCGCGCGTCAAATCCGCTTCATTCGCGCGTCAAATCCGCTTCATTCGCGCGTCAAATCCGCTTCATTCGCGCGTCAAATCCGCTTCATTCGCGCGTCAAATTCACTTAAATTCACTTCATTCGCACGTCAAATCTGCTTCATTTTAATTCGCGCATCAAATCTGATTCATTCGCGCGACAAATCCGCTTCATTCGCGCGACAAATCCGCTTCATTCGCGAGTCAAATTCACTTAAATTCACTTAATTCGCACGTCAAATCTGCTTCATTTTAATTCGCGCATCAAATCTGATTCATTCGCGCGACAAATACGCTTCATTCGCGCGACAAATCCGCTTCATTCGCGAGTCAAATTCACTTAAATTCACTTAATTCGCACGTCAAATCTGCTTCATTTTAATTCGCGCATCAAATCTGATTCATTCGCGCGACAAATCCGCTTCATTCGTGAGTCAAATTCACTTAAATTCACTTCATTCGCACGTCAAATCTGCTTCATTTTAATTCGCGCATCAAATCTGATTCATTCGCGCGACAAATCCGCTTCATTCGCGAGTCAAATTCACTTAAATTCACTTAATTCGCACGTCAAAATCACTTAAATTCACTTAATTCGCACGTAAAATCTGATTCATTCGCACGTCAAATCTGATTCATTCGCGCGTCAAATACGCTTCATTCGCGCGACAAATTCGCTTCATTCACGCGTCAAAATCACTTAAATTCACTTAATTCGCATGTCGAATCCGCTTAATTTTCATTCACGCGTCAAATCCGCTTTATTCGCGCGACAAATCCGCTTCATTCACGCGTCAAAATCACTTACATTCACTTCATTTGCGCATCAAATCCATCAAATGCTTCATTCACGCGTCCACTAGTCAAAGGTGCAGCAGTTCTGTGTGTTCATCAACTCCTCCAGAAACTGAACCTGGGTGATGGAGGCTTTCAGCGGTGCTGCAGACTGAGCCCAGCCCAGTTTGATGAGCTGTTGTCGGTGTAGTCAGGAGGACTTTCCCCCGGGACACCAACAACAGGCGCTACATCATAATCACGCCCCTACAAGAGAAACCTCCTGATTGGTTAACGCGGCGTGAATGTCTGCTGAAGTTCAGATTTTCGAACTTTAGCGTTTCACACGAAACGTGCGTTAAGTGCATCAATCGTGCAAAACGCTCAACTCGCGCCACTTCATTTGTGTGAATCGCGTCATTCATGCCGCCTTATTCGCGCGTATCTATATTTTAAAGATATAGATCTTTAAAATGTTCTACAAAAGTATTATTTATCTCTCTAGGATTAGTTATTAGGCCTTTTGTAGGTGAATGAATATTATCAATAATGGCCCTAACTTCACTTTAGTTAGAGCTAATAATCTGCTGGGTCTTGGCCCGTTATAATAATACTTCTGCCGAACTCTGTGCATCATAAACTCAGCCTTTCTTCGAAGCAAATCATTTGATTTGGATCTTGATTTTGTTGATGCTCTTTCAACAGATTTAGAGAATTTCTTCTTCAGTTGTATTTATGGGACAGGCAAAGCTGTTCTAATTCTTCAATTAGTTTTTTCCTGACTTCATTTAAATAAAAATCCCTAATAAAACCTTTTGTGACCATCCATCCCAGCACATGATTATCTACACTAGTTATATCCGTATTCAGAAAGTCTATCAGTTTGTTTCTAAAATCGGTTAGAAACCCAAAGACTTGTTAAAGAGTAATATTAAATGTGTGTGCAGGTAAATATGTGATTGTGTCAGTGTGTGTGTGTACGTGTGGGCTAAAGATGGGAATGTTAATGCACATATCAGACTCAGTGACAGTGAATTGTCTCTGTGTGTGTGTGTGTATGTGTGTGTGTGTGTGTGCGTGCGTGCGTGTGTGTGTGCGTGCGTGCGTGCGTGCGTGTGTGTGTTTTCTCCCTCAGCGACTCTCTCTCATTCTCACTGTTTCTCATTCTCCCACACAGACAAACAGATTAATGCTGCTCTCCTGAGTGCGACTGTGTGTGTGTGTGTGTGTGTGTGTGCACGTGGATCTGATGAAGAGAGGAAAAGGATGAGATGCACTGGAGAAAAGATGAAGCTGATGGGAAAACAGGAGGAAAGGAGAACCTGCAGCAGAGACTGTCGCCCACACACTGACACACTCCAGCACACCGTCTGAACACACACACACACACACACACACACACAGACACTGTCACACTCACTCATACGCAACATCAAGCTACGAGACAACACTGATGAAATAAAAGCAGAAATGTCTATTCAATAGCCTAATACTACAGCTGATAATGAAGAATAAACAACAAAAATAAAATAATATTAAAATATTTTTATAATATTAACATTTTATATTCAAATATGAGGGGAGCAGCACGGTGGCACAGTGGTTAGCCTGGTGGCCTCACAGCAAGAAGGTCACTGGTTTGAGTCTCGGCTGGGTCAGTTGGTGTTTCTGTGTGGAGTTTGCATGTTCTCCCCATGTTGGTGTGGGTTTCCTCTGGGTGCTCCGGTTTCCCCCACAGTCCAAACACATGCGCTATAGGGGAATTGATGGACTAAATCGGCTGTAGTGTATGAGTGTGTGTGTGTGTGAATGAGTGTGTATGGGTGTTTCCCACCGTTGGGTTGCAGCTGAAGGGGCATCCGCTGCATTTGCATTAATAATAAAGCTACTAATTATAAACATAAAAATTTATTATAAAATGTATGTAAAATATACAGTTGAAGTCAGAATTATTAGCCCCCCTTGGAATTTTTTTTCTTTTTTAAATATTTCCCAAATGATGTTTAACAGAGCAAGGAAATTTTCACAGTATGTCTGATAATATTTTTTCTTCTGGAGAAAGTCTTATTTGTTTTATTTCGGCTAGAATAAAAGGGGATTTTAATTTTTTAAACACCATTTTAAGGTCAATATTATTAACCCCTTTAAGCTATATATTTTTTCAATAGTCTACAGAACAAACCATCATTATACAATAACTTGCCTAATTCCCCTAACCTGCCTAGTTACCCTAATTAACCTAGTGAAGCCTTTAAATGTCACTTTAAGCTGTATAGAAGTGTCTTGAAGAATATCTAGTCTAATATTATTTACTGTCATCATGACAAAGAGAAAATAAACCAGTTATTAGAGATGAGTTATTAAAACTATTATGATTAGAAATGTGCTGAAGAAATCTGCTCTCTGCTAAACAGAAATTGGGGAAAAAAATAAACAGGGGGGCTAATAATTCAGGGGGGCTAATAATTCTGACTTCAACTGTATATTATAGAAATGTATTTACTTACATAAAATTTAAAAATAATTTAAAAGTATTAATGCATAATTTTTGTTTTTATAATGATAACATTTGTATTATTATTAATAATATTATTATATTATGTTAATATTATTATGTTATATATATATATATATATATATATATATATATATATATGTCAAAAAATGTTATAAAATACCTATAAAAGGTATATTATAAAATTTATTTACTTATATAAAAATCTATTATGAAATGCAATAATAATTTAATAATAATAATAATAAATTAATAATAATAATTGTAATAATAATAATAATAAAATAATAATGACAGACATTTGTTTCATAAAAATGCTAAATACAACAATAAAATAATTATTAATAGATAAATAATTATTTTTATATTTAATAATCAGTAATACAAAAATATGAATTCATAATTTTATTTTAAAAAAATAATTACAAAATGCATCAATAATATAACAAAGTTTTTTAAACTACTATTAATGACACAAAAATATATAGATTTATTAAATATTCTAGGTTAGCACTGTGGCCTCACACCAAGAAAGTCGCAGGTTTGAGTAAAACAAATAAGACTTTCTCCAGAAGAACAAATATTGTCAGACATACTGTGAAAATTTCTTTGCTCTGTTAAACATCATTTGGGAAATAATAGAAAAAGAAAAAAATTCAAAGGGAGTCAAATAATTCTGACTTCAGCTGTACTTACTGTTATTCAATTATCTGCTTAAAATGAATGCAAAATAAAACAGAGAAAGTGTGTGTGTATGGAGGAGTATTTACCTGGCGTCTGCTTCGCTGTAATATTCTCTGGCCACGATGTCTTCAAACAGCTCTCCACCCGTCACTCTGAACACAAACACAGACATTATATTCACAATTTTGCTCAAATACTGAGATTCATATTCAGCAGGATACTCCTGCAGGCGTGCGATAGGTAAGTGGATGCACTGAGATATAAACTGAAAAATAAAGGGAAGATGTGAAATTACGAATGAATTGAAAACGATGTAAACAAAAATTTTATTGATTATTTTTTTATTGAATATTTATTTTATTAAATCAGCATGAAATTAATAATTAATAAATGTATATATTAATAATAGCATTTTAAACATAATAATAAATCTTAAAGCTGTTACAATAATAATAATAATAATAATAATAATAATAAATAAAAATAAATAAATAAATAAATAAGAATAATAATAAGAATAATAAATACAAATAAATAATAATAAGAATAATAATAAGAATAAATAAGGAATACATTAAAATAAAAATAAAAAATGTAAAATGTACCAGTAAGGAATAATTACAAAAACTAAAAAATAAATAATTTAAACAATTAAATATTACAATTATTTATTAATAAAACAATTATTTATTAATAAAATTATATATTATTAATTACATTTTAAACATATTAATAAAATAAATCTAAAAACTCTTACAATAATAATAGTTATAATAATATTAATAATAATAATAATAATAATAATAAATACATTAAAATAAAATTAAAACAAGTAAAATGTACCAATAATAAATAATTACAAAAATTGAAATTATAATAAGAATTAATTTAATATTACAATTGTTATTTATTGAAAAATTATATAATATTAATTACATTTTAAACATTAATAAAATAAATCTAAACACTTTTGCAATAATAATAATAATAATAATAATAATAATAATATTCACATTAAAATAAAATAAAAAAATGTAAAATGTACCATTATTAAATAATTACTAAAATGAAAACTATATTAATTAATTAAATATTACAAATTTTATTTATTGATAAAATTATATATTACTAATTACATTTTCGCATTGATCAAATAAATCTAAACACTTTTATAATAATAATATTAATAATAATAATAAAAATAAAAATCATTAAAATAAAATAAAAATGTGTCAAATGTACCACTAATAATTAGATAAATTTTATAAAATAAATAAATAAATAAATAAATACATATAATAAATTAAATATATATATATAAAGTTATTATTTAGAAATGTATTCAATATTTAATTTATTAATTTTATTGAACTTATTATTATTATTATTTATAATATATAATATTAAAATAAGTTAAATATAATAGGCTAAAATAAAAAGAAATAAAACTAAATAAAAACATAAAACTAAACAAAATAATATTTTTATATAAAGATATGTTGTAATGGTTTAATAGTTTTTCTTTCATAATAAATAAAATATTCGCAAATAAACACTTAAACTCTTAAATTAAATAAAACCAATGCAATTTATATAGAGTGATTGGAGTTATTTATTATGTTTTAATAGTATTTCTTTCATTCGCATTGTAAAGTTGATATAAAGCAAAACAGCCTGACATTCTGGAGCAACACTGAGCTGCTATTATTTATTATTATTAATTATTCGTCCTCCAGTGTTTTCTTTTACAAATATTTCCCAAATGATGTTGAACAGATTCAGGAATTTTTCACAGTATTTCCTCTAATATTTGTTCTTCTGGAGAGAGTCTTATTTGTTTTATTTCGGCTAGAATAAAAGCAGTTTTTATTAGTTTTAAAGCCATTTTAAGGTCAATATTACCTTCAGCAATATTAGTTTTGGATTGTCTCCAGAACAAACCACTGTTATACAATGACTTGCCTAATTACTCTAACTTTACCCTAATTAACCTAGTGAAGCCTTTAAATGTCACTTTAAGCTGAATACTACACTGTAAAAAGTAAAGGTGCTTCAAATACCCTGTTGAGTACTCAAGGAACTTCAAAACGTATTTTAAGTGCCTCAAAGCTCTTTCTCTCAAAAAGGGGTTCCTTGAGGAACCACTGACAGTCTTTGCAATACTTGCAGGACCCTTTTGCAGTAATTGGGATCCTTCAAGCACTTTTTGTCAATACTGAGGTTCTGGAGTCACTGTTTCCTTACACTAAGACCTCGAAGCACTTTGAAAGTTATTAAAGTAACTCAAATTCCGAAAAAGAGTTACAGTAAGATCTGTAAACTTATATCATGGTTCCTGGTGGATCTAGCTTCTAAAAGATAGCACTTAAAGGAACCAAGAGATTTTTTTGTGATAATTAAATAGGACAATTATGGAGGCCAGAAAATGAGTTGCATTTTCATTTACTTAATATTTACTTAGTTATTTGTGCTTTTAGAATGATATACAATTTGGTGTGTGTGTGTTTTTTTTTTTTTTTTTTTTTACACTGTGAAAACATAAAAATATCATTGATTAAAGTCTACATGTTAACTTGATTGCAGTTAGGAGACTGACTAGGAAATTGTGAAAAAATACGAAAATGTAAAAGTAATTTTGGAGGGTAAAATACAAATGAGCCACAACAGAGGAAAAAAAGAGACAAAAACTTGCACAGGCATGTACAATTATGAAAATGATAAATATTATAGGGGACTAATTAAATTTTCTGTCACTTGACCTCATTAGACCCTTGAATTTTGACATTTAAAACAATAATAATAACAACAACCGCTGCAATAATAATAATAATAATATTAATAACAATAGCTACTACTATTATTAATATTATTATTATTATAAAATAAAACTACATAACACAGTCCTTCAAAAATCCCCTCATGAAAAATATTTAAGATATTACTAAACTTAAATATATAGGCTATGGGCTCTGGTTTATTAATAAAAAGTATTCCTCCAGTTTGTTTTGATAAACCAAGGATAACTTGCTAATGAACGCAGCATTTTGTACATTTTTAATTTTCTGAATTAAATGTTTCTTCATCTCTTTCTTGGATTAATGGAATGGAATGAATTGTGTTGTCAAAAAAAAAAATAATTTACCGGGACTAATAAAATAATATAAACATGACGCGGACGCGCGCACTTGGATCTCTCCAGTCGTCGACGTGCACGCGCAGGTGCAGGCCGGAGGAGCGTTTTCAAATAGCGCTTTGTAACAGCTTCTTTCTCCATTTCTTGACGGCTGTCATCTCTAACACACGGAAGGTGAGTAAGTTGGCAAAATAAATATACAAATTAGATACGATTTGCACACAAGTATCTACACTTACACGCATTATTATGTCGTGTAAGCTGTTTTATGAACGTCCCGCGAAACGATTGCTGTTGTATAAGATAAGGGTATTATTTTGCGATAATAGCAATCGGCTGGATATACATAATCACTCAAATTACACGTCTACCTCACACAAATCTAAATAATTTGATGTAAAATATTGATTTATGTCTAAATATTTTATTTTCACTGAACACGAAGCCTCCCTGAAAGCCATTGCAAGCGACCGTTAATTTCAAATTAAACCGATAACGTTATACATTCATACTGCTTATTAGACGGCTTTTTTCCACAAATATATTATTTTATTTATTTTGTCTTGCCTTACATATACAGTGTGTGAAATGTGTCTTGAGCAGGGTTGCTTATATGATTGTTTTAGCCGCGATGGTATCTAATATTCTTTCCTCATATTGTTTGTAAGTAATATTACGCATTTGTTAATATTTGCGTTTCTGAAACAGTTACCTGTGTGACAAATTGTGTCTAAGTTATGTACTTCAATATTTTTTTTTATTTATTCACACAAATAACGTACATGGCCTTTTTTCCCTTCTCAGAACATCCACATAAACCCTGAAATTGTTCAGTGTTCTGTCTCAAACAGCCGTTTGAGTCACCTCAAATGTAAGTATTTTTTAAGTAACTGAATTGGAAATAAATGTAAGAAATACATACTTAATTTAACAAACAATATTATTTAAAAATCATTCTCCAGCTGGGTAACACTGATAATAATAAACTTTTAACTTTTTAAGTGTCTAAAATCACTAACTTATTTTCTCATTTGCTTATTTCGGATGTATCCATATTAGGTGTAAATCATTGTTACAGATATGGACTACAAATCTAAAGTTTGCTGTATCATATCCAGGTAGCAGAGGGACTTTAGGAGCCTGATTGAGACGGTCCGACGCACTTCACTTGCAGTACAGATGCAGATCATCATTTCTGGACAGCTTTCTACTTACTGCTGTGGACATAAAAGGTTCAGTAGACTTTTTGCTCTGAATGAATGGCTATTAACATGGTGTGAAGAACAAAAGCTGATCTTTATTAACAACTGGAATCTTTTCTGGGATCGTCCTAGGCTTTCCCATGCTGATGGGCTGGACCACAGAAATGCTGGAGCTGAATTCCTGTTAGACAACATCTCCAGGATGCTTCGTTCTGTTTGACTAGTAAGTGAAAATTCACATTTATAGTTTTTACAGAGTAGTGAGTTAGTTAATACCACCTCACAAATAAACATAGTTTAAAGTAAATTTACATTTTGTCATCATTTACCCACCTCTAATATGTTCTAAACCTGTTTGATTTTCTTTCTTTAGTTGAGCGCAAAACATTATATTTTAATTAAAGCTGAAAATCTTTAACCATTATAATAAATAATAACCATTATAACAAAATTTTGGAAGACAGTGGTTATAGGTTTTCTGTTTTTAGTTCAACAGATGAAAGAAACTCAAACAGGATTGGAACAAGTGAAGGTTGAGTAAATGATGACAGAATTAAATTTTTTGGGTGAACTGTCCCTTTAAAGGGGAAGTGAAGCACTCAGTCAAGTTTACATTAGTTTGTAAAGTGATTTCCACTTTAGTGAAAATATATTAAACAAACTCGATTAATGTAACCATTATTGAAGAAAAGAACAGGTTTTTCTAGTTTATATTTTTAGAGCTAGGGTGCAGCTATTTTGAAATATCGCTGTGTCTGACGTCACGGGGTTGGTTTCGTTCCCTTAGCTGAACAGATACAGTGGAAGTTATGGACTGAACACGGAGACTGGAAAGCCTAATTTAACACAATGCTTGAAGTGTTGGATGTGCATCACAGAGCTGGTGCAAATATAAGCATTACATTTATGTCTGAAACATAAAATTAAATTTATACATTTTATATTTTTCTTTTATTATCGATCGTTTGATGTGCTTTGGTCCAAAGCACATCAAACGAACAGTATTTAAAAGAAAAAGAAAAATAGTAAACATACTGTATAAATATTTTTATATATTAGACAGTGGCGCAGTAGGTAGTGCTGTCGCCTCACAGTAAGAAGGTCGCTGGTTCGAGCCTCGGCTGGGTCATTTGGCATTTCTGTGTGGAGTTTGCATGTTCTCCTCGTGTTTGTGTGGGTTTCCTCCGGGTGCTCCGGTTTCTCCCAAAAGACCAAAGGCATGTGGTACAGGTGAATTGAGTAAGCTAAAATTGTCCGTAGTGTATGAGTGTGAAATGAGTGTGTATGGGTTTCCCAGTGATGGGTTGCAGCTGGAAGGGCATCCGCTGCGTAAAACATATGCTGGATAAGTTGGCGGTTCATTCCGCTCTGGCGACCCCAGATTAATAAAGGGACTAAGCCGAAAAGAAAATAAATAAATTAATTAATGAATATTAGACACAAGTTTGTTTCTTGTATTTGCACCGGCTCTGCGACGCACATCCACAACTTCACGCAATGTGTTAAATTAGGCTTTCCAGTCTCTGTGTTCAGTCCATTACTTCCACTGTATCTGTTCAGCTGAGGGAACAAAACCAACCCAGTGACATCAGACACAGCGATATAGAGCGAAGGAACTATGACGTCACCTTGTAGGCCAATCGGCTGCTAGCATAAATCTGGTTCCCTCGATAAAATCCCCATAGTATTTTCCCATAGGCTTTTGGAAGATTGCAAATAATAAGCTGTGTGTTCTAACACAGTTCATTACACTTACATGTTTTGTCCAACCCGAAAATACAACTTTTAGCACTTTTGGATCTTAAATGCAAATGACTACAGTCCCTTTGTGGTGCTCGCCTGTGACGTCAGCACCACCCTGCTAACGACAACTTTTCAAGCTTATTTTTTAGAAATATGATCCATGACAAAGATTTACCCTCTCGGTTTATAATCCACGCTATATATTATAAACAAATAAATACATAAAAACACATAGACCTACATGTCTTACATAGTTTTTATGTGGGAAATGCATTTTGTTTTGCTTTACGGTTGTTGTAAAAGTTTTAAAACTGAATGTATAAATGTGCGCACACAGTATTATCATAAGACACATTTAAATGTGTACATTTAAATTTACATTTAAGTGTATTGCTCGCGTGCACACAGCCCGCTTACCTTAGTAATAGATGACAGAAATGAAGCGTGAAGGACAAGTCTATCAAATGCCTGCAAGTTCCATCATGGACGCAGAACAACATTCAATATTTTTTTTTTTTTTTGTCACAAAGTACAGCGAAAAGCAGCCCATACAGTCACATGTGCTATAAATTAAGGAGGAGTGTAAATATTGCCGTTATGACAGAGTTAAATGTGTTCAGATGAAGAAAAAAGCCAACAAAAAATCCTTTGATCACCTTAAAATGAGAGTTAATATGTATGTATTTTTTTTTTACACATTTATTCACACATTTGCATTACTGAGAGCAGAAAAGAGCCAGACTGCACTGCTAAGCAATCCCCATAATATCGTAATGCGTAGCAACTAACGTTAGCAACTTGTTAGCAACCGACTTAATAAAGAAGCGAGTGTAATGTAACTGATGTGTTTTATGTCATAGAATAAAACGTGAAAGTATCTTGAGTTTGTGTTAGCCACAAACCTTATTTAAGCGATTTAACTGAAATCCCTTTGAAAAAACCCATTGACTTCGGGACGAGGGAACCGGAACTCGATTCCGGGTTTTTGCACACAAATTGACGTCATAGTTCCTCCACTCTATTCCAAAATAGCTGCACCCTAGCTCTAAAAACTACAGTAAAACATGCCATTTTTTTCAAAATGGTTACATTAATCGAGTTTGTAATATATATTTTCATTAAAGTAGAAATCAATTCACAAAATAATGTAAACTTGTCTGACTGCTTTACTTTTACTTTTATGCTTTAAAAAACCAGACCCACTTTATATTAAGGCACCTTAACTACCGTACTTAAAGTTAAATTAATAATATGGTACAATGCACTTAAGGACTGTATATACATGTTTTCACATTGTACTTTTTTAATCATCTGCATGTAATTACATCTATTATTAATTTCTGTATTTCAGAGGCCACTCAAATTGAGTCCAAAAACAATATTTGACCTTTATGCATAATTTATTTAAATTTTTAACTCGTATAATTTTCTCTTTATTTAATGTGTTTTTAATAAACTAATGGTTAATTTACAAAAGCTAATAACTACAACCTGAATATAATAATAATATATTGCATATGCAGTACACTCAAAATTATAGTGCATTATCTGTGTGAATGAGTGGGAATATATGTGGGGTGCACTAAGGAGGGAGTGGTGTCAGACACAGCTTTTGTGTTGTCTTATTTCTGCTTGTACTCAGATATTTGAGAGGTTTACATTATTTGGATTTTGCCTTTATTGAAGTATACCGGCACTCTGCAAGCAGTGAAAAAAATCCTTTTATATAAATTGAGACAATTTGTGACTTTATTCATGTTTCCTTTTGTTATTTAGAAATGTTCTGCATATCTTTTGTGAATTACTCTTGATAAGTAAAAAAAATGGCTCTGGGAATGTTGTGAATTTCCTTTGTTTTCATAACTTCTCAGGTTAACTACTTTTTAATTTATTTTTATAGGAACACCTCGAATGTGAACAGTGGACAGCTGAAGATGTTGCTGGCTGTTATTGCTAGACATTATTTAAATTTGATTGTTTGCATTAAAATGTATATTATGTTATTAATTATATTATGTGAATATAATTGTGATGTATATTGATTAATAAAAGTGATTATTTATTGAAAATGTGATGTATTTTTTATCTAGATAGATAGATAGATAGATAGATAGATAGATAGATAGATAGATAGATAGATAGATAGATAGATAGATAGATAGATAGATAGATAGATAGATAGATAGATAGATAGATAGATAGATAGATAGATAGATAGATATTAAATTTATCATTAAACATGCTTGCATAAACAATAAATTAAGAGGGATGGGAAAAACAAGCATTAAAAAAAATTAAATGGTGCTTCAAAGCACTCAAGGTGGTTCCTGGTCATTCTTAATAAAAGGGTTCCTCCAGGAACCCTTGAAGTTCCTCAGGCGACTGCTCCTTTTGAAAGGGTGCCTAGAGGTGCCTAGACCCTCTTTAGAGGGTTCCGCCGGTGTGGCAATGTGAAGAACCCCAAAAGGTGCCTCCAGTAACCTTTAATTTTTACAGTGTAGTGTCTTGAAGAATATCTAGTCTAATATTATGTGCTGTCATCATGGCGAAGAGAAAAGAAATGAGTTATTAGACACGAGTTATTAACACTATTATGATTAGAAATGTGCTAAACTCTGACTTCAACTGTACATTTCCATAACACTGTAAAAACCTATGCGTTACACAACACAGAAAGCAGCATTTATTGAGCAAACTCGGTTAATATGGATGAGAGAGAAAGAGAGAATATGAGGGAATCCTCCAGAACAGCAGCATCACTGGGCTTTCAGGCGGGAAACCCGGATCCACTGTTGCCACGGAAACAACAGATCAGAGAGAGAGAGAGAGATGATGATGCTGAGTGGGTGTAATCTCATATATTTTAGCACAGTATCTGTTCTCATGGCATCTAGTCTAGGGACGGACCGGTATAAGATTCTGACGTTATGATAACCTTTGATATAAACACGGCTCTAAAATATGCTCTTTTTAAATATTTGGGTAAAAAAAAAAAACTACTTTTATCCCCATCGAACACAATATATTTAATTTTAAGAAACATTTAAAATATTTTGGAGCAGTAAACACGTCTGAATGATTAAAATAAATCACTGCCTTCTGCTGTCTTCATTAGTTAAAAAAAACACTCTGATTTCTGTACAGCTCAAGATAAAAGAAACCAGTTATTAGAAGTTAGCATATAATAAGAGTTATTAGCAGGCCCACATGAAATCTGCACGCGCAGAATTCTGCAGATTTTGAGCCCATCATTTATTGTTTATTTACATGTGTAAATGTGTGTAAATTTATATTTATTCAGTTTTTAAATTAATTTCAGTAATATTATTGACTAATATGAAAATATTCATATGATTTATTAACAATACAGTTTGTACAGTAATATTTTCTGTCTTTTAGTAGATATATTATAAGAGAGACTTGCTTTGTTTACCAAATAAATTGGATCTAATTGGATCTGCATTGTAAACGTTAAAGTTAAAAAGCTATTACTTTTTATTTCATATATTAAGTTTTTAGTTATGACACTCCCAACATAATTCCACATAAATCTGCAGATTTTTAACAAAATTCTCCACAGAAATAGCAAAAAATGTCAGCACATTCTGTCTGGCCCTAGTTATTAGTTTAGTTTAGTTTATTTAAAATTTGACAGGACAGATTTGCAGCACAATTCCCTGAAATGCGTCAAACACACACTCGAAACAATATGTGACTAATAAAAATACTAATATATAACATGATTGTCACGATCCCCAGCGATCTACAGCCAGAGATCGCTGGTAAACACACACACAGTCACAAGAACTACAAATCTGCTTGTTCATATGGACTACATATTCAATCACGCCACGCTGGTTTTAGCTGGTCGACCAGCCTGGTTTTAGAGGGGTTTTGGCCATTGGCTGGTTTCCAGCCATTTCCAGCCTGGTCTTAGCTGGTCAGGCTGGAAAATGACCAGCTTAAACCAGCTAAAACCAGCTTGACCAGCCTGGTTTAAGCTGGACATAGCTGGTTTTGGCTGGTCAAGCTGGTTTTAGCTGGTTTTAGCTGGTCATTTTCCAGCCTGACCAGCTAAGACCGGGCTGGAAATGGCTGGAAACCCCTCTAAAACCAGGCTGGTCGACCAGCTAAAACCAGCCAACCAGCTTAGGCTGGTTTAAGCTGGATTTTTCAGCAGGGCCCTGTGTGCCGCCTGCCTTGTGACCTTCTGCCTGATATAACGACTACGACTCTGGATTGCCCTAATACATCTGATTGTTCCTGTTTTGACCACTGCTTGCCTGACAATTCTAATAAAGACCTGGATAAGGATCCTCACTCCGTTGAAGCGTCTCAACCCTTATTACAATGATAAACAAACAAAGTAAAAACAATAATCAAAAAAACATCAAACACTATACAACGAGGAGTAAAGGAGAGTTCACGACGTTTAGTTTTACTCCTGGGTATAGCAAATGACCAGTGTTGGGGAGGTTATTTTGGAAATGTATTAGGATTACAGATTACAGATTACCCTATTTAAAATGCAATAAGTAGTGTACCTTTTCGATTACTTTATAAAAGTAAAGTAACTGATTACATCTGATTACTTTTAGGTTTCTAATGGATATTTTCAATATAAATATCATATGATATAAATCATTTTCAAGTGTTTATACCAAGCAGGTGTGAGCTTACAGTGGCTCTGTTTACTGTTAGAGTTTCAACATCTCACATCACTTGAATTAAGATTATTCATTCATTCATTTTCTTTTCGTCCCTTTATTAATCTGGGGTCGCCACAGCGGAATGAACCGCCAACCTGTGTTTTACGCAGCGGAGGCCCTTCCAGCCGCAACCTATCTCTGGGAAACATTCACACACACTCATTCACACTCATACACTATGGACAATTTAGCCTGACAATTCACCTGTACCACATGTGTTTGGACTGTGGGGGAAACCAGAGGACCTGGAGGAAACCCACGCAAACGCAGGGAGAACATGCAAACTCCACACAGAAACGCCAACTGACCCAGCCGAGGCTCGAACCTGTGACCCAGCGACCTTCTTGCTGTGAGGCGACAGCACTACCTACTGCGCCACTGCGTCGCCGAATTAAGATTATATTAATTTAATTTTGAGGTACAGCCACCACAAAACCAGACCTTATAACAAAAACATGTTTACGGTTGTTACAAAATCTAAATTGTAGTTAGTTGTGCAGGCGGATTTCTGTGGCATTTGCAATAAAAAAAAATACATTAAATTATTCCTGCAATTTTCATTTTTAAATCGAAGCAACTTAAATCCAAGTTAATCAGATCTTAGTGATCAATAAAACTGTCCATGAATCATATGAGGCATAATTCAGTTCAGTTATTTACTGTAAATAATATGCTGTACTAAAGAGAAACACATTATAACAAATAACAGCACAAACAAAAAAGGTTAGATGAAACTATTCAGATAACGCTCTGTGGCGAGGCAGAAATATGAAGTGTCCTGAGCAGGGCCAGCGCGTCCATAGAGGCGACCTAGGTGGCAGAATAGTGAGCGAACGAGACATATCGTTCGAAAGGAGTCCGACACACAGGAGCCCCACTTCACCCTCTGTTCTCTGTTGTTCAGATAACTTAAAATTATTGTGTTTAGAAATGTGTTCTGATGTGAAACTCTGTGAAAATATTCAGGGGGCTAATAACTCAGGAGGGCTAATCATTGAATAAATAAATAAAGCAGTATAGTGAATCACTCACAGGTCAAACAGCAGGTAGTGGAAGCCCTCCTCTGATATACTGTCATGGAGGCGCACTGGAGATAAAAACACAACATTATTACTGACACTGATGCATCACACACACACACACACACACACACACACACACACACACACACACACACACACACACACACACACACACACACACACAAACACACACACTCACTCACCAATGTTGGAGTGTTTGAGCAGACGGCAGATCCGCGCCTCACGCTCCAGCTTCTGGTGGTCTGACGAAACAATTCAACATCCTTTAATTACATTCTATATTATATAATATAATAAATGCACTGTAAATATATTAAAAGACAAGAGTTCTGACCCGTCATTATGCATGAACGCTAATTAAAAATAAATTAATTAAATAAACAAATAACAAATAAATAAACATAGAATCTGAAATAAATCATTAATAAATAAATAAACATATAAATAATAAACAAAATGTTCAAATAAATAAATGTACTTAAGTAAACAGTAAATAAATAAATAAAATTAATAATAATAATTAACTAATTGAAAATAAATAAATGTATTAATCAATAAATATATAAAAAACTGAATAAATAACTAAATTAATTAATTAATTAATAAAAAATAAAATAAATCATTAATAAATAAAAATTAATTAATTAATTAAACAAATAATAAATAACTATTTGAATTTTTTTATAATTAATTATTTAATTAAAAAAATATTAAATATTAAATAAACAATAAATGAATCAATAATAATAATAAATATAAATAAATAATTTAATACATTAAAATACATATTATTTAATTAAATAAATAAATAAATAAATAAATACATATTCTCAATTTTAAAAAATCCCAGCTATGACCCTATAACTAATTTCTTTAGTTAAAATTGAAATACTAAAATAACTGAAACTAAATAAACATTTTAAAATAAAATTTACAAACAAGGTCATGTAAAGCCAGCTTAATTTAATACAGTGCTTTAGGCAACGCCAAAAAATAATAATTGGGCAAAATTTAAAGTGAAAAATATCATAAAAATAAAATGTCAAAACAAATAAAACAACAAAAACAGATGAAACAGAGCATCTAATCATGTCAGCCAGTCATAACTTTTATTTTCCCAGCCAACATGGCAGAAAAGTCTCTTCAGAGGCAGAGAAATCAACTCAAGAATAAGAAAATTAATGAATCCTCAAGATTTATTCTTGTTTTACAAAGAATCTTTTATGCTGTAAAAAATGTGAATAAGCGACGCAGTGGTGCAGTAGGTAGTGCTGTCGCCTCACAGCAAGAAGGTCGCTGGTTCGAGCCTCGGCTGGGTCAGTTGGTGTTTCTGTGTGGAGTTTGCATTTTCTCCCTGCTTTCGCGCGTGGGTTTCCTCCGGGTGCTCCAGTTTCCCCCACAGTCCAAACACATGCGCTATAGGTGAATTGGGTTAGCTAAATTGTCCGTAGTGTATAAGTGTGAATGAGTGTGTGTGGATGTTTCCCAGAGATGGGTTGTGGTTGGAAGGGCATCCGCTGCGTAAAACATGGGCTGGATAAGTTGGCGGTTCATTGCGCTGTGGCGACCCCGGATTGATGAAGGGACTAAGCCGAAAAGAAAATGAATGAATGAAAATGAATGTGAAAAAATTTTTATATTTTCAATGACCTCTGTTCAAAGAGAAAATATAATAACATTTAATTTATTTCTGTGATCAAATGCTGAATTTTCAGTACAATTACTGCAAGCTTCACAGGCATCAGTGTGGAAAAATGCATGTACGGTGCATCAGGATAGTAATGACAGCGCTTCACTTTTTACACGTTAATGTTTCAGCCTTATTCCAAAATGGATTAAATTGATTGATTTCCTCAACATTCTACACACAATCCCCCATAATGACAATGTGGAAAAAGAGTTTTAGAAATTGTTGCAGATTAATTAAAGATAAAAGCTGATAAATCACATGTACATCAGTATTCACAGCCTTTGGCGTGAAGCTCTACATTGAGCTCAGGTTCATACTGTCTCCACTGATCTTTCTGGAGATGTTTCAGCAGCTTTATTGGAGTTCACCTGTGGTCAATTCAGCTGATTGGACATGATCTGAAAAGGCGTACACCTGTCTATGTAAGGGCCCAGGGTTGACAGTGCATGTCAAAGCACAAACCAAGCATGAAGACAAAGGAATTGTCTGTAGACCTCTGAGACAGGATTGTCTGGAGGCACAAGGCTGGGGAAGGTTACAGAAACATTTCTGCTGCTCTGAAAGTTCACATGAGCAAAGCGGCCTCCATCATCCGTAAGAGAAAGATGGAGAACCACCAGGACTCTTCCTAGAGCTGGCCGGCCATCTAAGCTGAGTGATCGGGGGAGAAGGGCCTTAGTCAGGGAGGTGATCAATAACCCGATGCTCACTCTGTCTGAGCTCCAGCGTTCTTCTGTGGAGAGGAGAACTTTACAGAAGGACAACCATCTGTGCAGCAATCCACCAATCAGGCCTGTATGGTAGAGTGGCCAGACTGAAGACACTCCCCACCTGGAGTTTGCCAAAAGGCATCTGAAGGACTCTCAGACCCTCTGAAACTAAACTCTCTGCTCTGATGAGACTCAAATTGAACTCTTTGGAGTGAACGCCAGGCGTTACGTTTGGAGAAAAGCAGGCAGCGCTCATCACCAGGCTAACAGCATCCCTACAGTGAAGCATGGTGGTGGCAGCATCATGCTGTGGGGATGTGTTTCAGCAGCAGGAACTGGAAGACTAGTCAGGATAGAGGGAAAGATGAATGCAGCAATGTACAGAGACATCCTGAATGAAGACCTGCTTCAGAGTGCTCTTGACCTCAGACTGGGGCGACGCTTCATCTTCCAGCAGGACAATGACCCAAAGCACACCGCCAAAATATCAATGGAGTGGCTTCACAACAACTCTGTGAATGTGCTTGAGTGGCCCAGCCAGAGCCCAGACCTAAATCCTATTGAACATCTATGGAGAGATCTGAAAATGGCTGAACACCGTCGCTTCCCATTCAACCTGATAGAGCTTGAGAGGTACTGCAAAGAGGAATGGGCAACAATCCCCAAAGACAGGTGTGCTGAGCTTGTGGCATCATATTCAGAAAGACTTGAGGCTGTAATCGCTGCCAAAGGAGCATCAACAAAGTGTTGAGCAAAGGCTGTCAATACTGATGTACATGTGATTTATCAGCTTTTTATCTTTAATTAATCTGCAACAATTTCTAAAACTCTTTTTTCACATTGTCGTTATGGGGGATTGTGTGTAGAATGTTGAGGAAATCAATCAATTTAATCCATTATGGAATAAGGCGGTAACATAAACACATGTGGAAAAAGTGAAGCGCTGTCAATACTTTCCTGATGCTCTGTAGATATATTAATCATGAAGAATACCACGCAAAAGTAATATTTAACACACAAACAAACACACACCTACACAGACGCGCACACACAAACACACACGTACACAAACAGACATACACAAACGCAAATACACATGGACACACACAAACACAGATGATATATTGATCTGATCATCATGGTGTTTGGTCTGAGCGGATGTGAATATGAGGGTAGAGTATTGATAAAGTAATGCCAGGACACACACACACACACACACACACACACACACACACACACTTTGCTGATCTGAGATCTGAGGGAAACCAGTGTTTGAAGCCTTTTCTGCTCCACAGTTCAGTCAGCAGCAAAGGTCAAGCACAGCAGCACATGATGGACAGAACACACACACACACACACACACACACACTCATGCAAACACACCCATTCACTCACTTACATACAAAAACACTCACAAACAAGCACACACATACTAATTCTAAACGCACACACACACACACACACACACACACACACACATTAATGCACACAGGCACATATACACTCACTCATGCACAATCACACATTCAAGCAAACACATAAGTGTGTGCAAGTGAGCGAGTGTGTGTGTGTGTGTGTGTGTGTGTGTGTGTGTGTGTGTGTGTGTGTGTGTGTGTGTGTGGTGTGTGTGTGTGTGTGTGTGTGTGTGTGTGTGTGTGTGTGTGTGTGCGAGAGTGTTTGTGGCTCTGATGGGTTTTGCTGCAGAGGCGTTTGGGTGTCAGGATTCATTCTCACAGTCGCTCACATGACCACTTCACCAGTGTGTGTGTGTACTGTGTGTGTGTGTGTGTGTGTGTGTGTGTGTGTGTGTGTGTGTGTGTGTATGTGTGTGTGCATGAGTTTGTGTTATTTACGTGTGTGTGTTTGTAAGACTAGATTTGTGTGTGTTTGCATATTAGTGTGTGAGAGTGTATGAGTGTGTGTGCGTGCATGATTGTGCTTGCATTTGTGTGCGTGAATCTTTGTGTTTATGTGTGTGTGTGTGTCTGGAGCTCATCATGTGTGTTCACAACAGACGGCGAGTCTGTACAGCGATCATGCCAAGAGCACAGCACATCACACACACACACACACACACACACACACACACACACACACACACACACACACACACACACACACACACACACACACACACACACACACACACACAGAAACAGACACACAGACACACACACTGGGGGTCTGGGTTTGACACTGTGTGATGTGTTGAAGTGGAAAAGCTGACTGCAGCAGAGTTCACCACATCTGACAGCTCTGAGTGTGTGCGGTGGCGGCTCAACACTGCGCTGGATGAAGACACGACAGAAGCAGAACAAACAGAAGAAAACAGAAGCAGCGCTCCACCAGTGTGAGGAGGCGGAGCCACGGCTGGGTGATTGACACTCAGGGCAGCCAATGAGGACGCAGATCTCTGATTCTCTTACACTTTTCTCTGGCTGCTTACACACGTTTTCAAGACAGTGTCCCCTTTACACAATTCCCAACACTGCACACCTGCACACACACACACACGATGCAGAATGCCTCACATCTGCTTTAAAATGTCCATTGTCTGGAGAAGCGTCATGGGGGCGTACGGTTGGCCATCATACACTTTACTTTCCAGCGTCCGGCTGAGAAGAACTCCTCTATGCTATTCTAGTGTTTAGAAAAGGTGAAGATGTGGTAGGGCTGGGCGATTCATCGGAATCGACATTCAGAACCAATAATCGATCTAATTTTTACAGGTCGATTTTTTTAATTACTTTCCCTACAGCGTGTGGAGTCACGTGACCACGCTATGTTAGACGCACTTTGCAGCCACATCTGATGTAGGACGATGGACCCATTCTTGAGCCTTAAGACACGGCACGCACATGACAGTTGAAAGTATCGCACACCAGACGCCAGGGCCGGATTAACCTATGGGCATTATGGGCACACGCACTTGGGACCCCTGCGAGGGGGAAAAAAATGCTGATTTTGGAGTATCTATTTAAGCTAAGTGCAAATAGCGCACCTCGATAGAATAAGCTAATTGAGTGCTTCCCACCAGCGGCGTTTGATTGACAGAGACAACATAACTAAAGAGTGCAGAAGACAGCAGGTGGCAGTGGCGTAGTTCGTAAAGAGCATGGTAACATGTTTTGAGGCGACCGATCATGAACCCGATTTGAATCCAGCGACTGATAAACACGTTCTTCTTTTTCCCCCATTACATATCAGATTGGAAATACATTTATGTTCAATAGAAAGGAAATGTTTTTGTTTAAAAATTTAAATAAAGTAAATAAAATATATAAAATGAGTCACAAAGAGTTACTGTCAGATTACTGACAGATTACTGTCATTTTAACATACGTTCCAGGCCCAAAATATGAGGAGGCTGCAAGCAAAATAACAGACAGCTATAATGACGCCTTGGCTCGTTCATCGGATCAACCGATTTTAATTCTTGGGGATATGAACTTATGTGAGTTATCAAGCCATTTGCCCACTTTACATCAGTATGTGGACTGTCCTACTCGATCAACACGCATATTGGATAAATGTTTTGGTACTCTAAAAGATGGATATAAAGCTGTGTGTCGCCCTCCGTTGGGGAAGTCGGACCACAACATCATACACTTGTTACCCAAATATCAAGCTAAGTTTAAACAAGAAAAACCAGTGACTAAAGAGATACAATTATGGACAGATCAAAGCAAAGAGGAACTTAGGGACTGTTTTGAAGATACAGAGTGGCAAGTGTTTTTTGATGCATGTGGAAATGTACATGAAACTACTGATACCATTACATCCTACATAAGGTTTTGTGAAAGTAATTGTGTTAGGACTAAAACAATTCAGATGTACCCAAATAATAAGTTATGGTTTACAACGGATCTTAAAACATGTGTAAATGAGAAAAAAAATGCTTTTTTAAATGGGGATACTGAATTAGTTAGAGAGAAAACAAAGGAACTCAGGGGTCAAATTAAGAAAGCTAAATTAGCATATAAAGACAAGATTGAGGATAAGCTATTTAAAGGTAGTGCTAAGAAGGCATGGGAAGGAATGAACAGTGTTATGGGAAGAAAGAAACAGGCATGTTCATTACAAGGTGCACCTATGGTAGAAGATTTAAACACTTTCTTTGCCAGGTTTGATAAAGGGGGATGCACAACTGAATGCGAGAGAATATGTTTTAATATTCCTGCATATGAGCCCATTAAACTTCATGAGTATGAAATAGCAGCCAGTCTTGCTAGGATTAAGCCAAATAAAGCACCTGGCCCAGATGGGCTTAAAGGTCGTGTGTTGAGAGATTGTGCTTTTCAACTATCTAGTGTATTTACCCGTTTGTTTCAACTTTCGTTAGATTGTAAGGTGGTTCCAAATTTATGGAAAGAAACAAAAATTGTTCCAATACCTAAAATATCTAATGCCAATCAGTTAAAAGATTTTAGACCAATAGCTCTTACATCTATTTTGGGTAAATGTATGGAAAGAGTATTATCAAGGCATATCTGGAACAAAGTGGTCAAAGATTTGGACCCCCTACAGTTTGCCTACAGGGGAAAGAGGGGCACCGACGATGCTGCAATAACTTTGTGCGATTTTGCTGCTGAACATATTCAACAGACTACTAATTTTATTAGGATTTTATTTATAGATTTTAGCTCAGCTTTTAATTCAATTCGGATAGATACTCTCCTGCAAAGATTACTTGATTTAGGAGTGAATGGTGATCTAATTTGGTGGATTAAAGATTTCCTTTTAAATCGTCCTCAAAGAGTAGTTGTTAATGATATGGTTTCTAAAACAATGATTGTAAATACAGGAGTTCCACAAGGAAGTATTTTATCACCCCTACTTTTTTCTCTTTACACAAATGAATTTAAGATCCAGGACTTACATTTTAAATTATTTAAATATGCTGATGATATGGCACTTGTTGGCCGGTTGACTAAAACAGGAACAGAAGGAGATACCTTGTACTATAATTATATAAATTTGTTTCAAAATTGGTGTAAAAGGAGTTCACTTGAGATTAATTTTAATAAAACCAAGGAGATGATAATTAGCAGAAATAAACAAATTCTTAGTCAAGGGTTGAAACCTCTGGTCATTGAGGGACATGAAATAGAGACAGTTGGATGTTTTAAATATTTAGGAACATTTATTGATAGTGGATTGACATTTGCTGCAAATGCAGAGTGCATTTTTATAAAAGCAATGCAGAGATTATATCTCATTAGGAGGTTACAACAATTTGGTGTGAGTCAAGATGTTCTGGAAATGGTATACAAGAACTTGGTTGAAAGTGTTGTGAGCTTTAACATGATTGCATGGTATGGACTGTTGTCAACTAAGGAAAAGCAAAAACTGTGTCGAGTAGTAAAAATCGGCAGTGCAATTGTAGGTAAAGCACAAAGACAACCAAATGAAATCTATTCAATGAGAATTAAACAGAAAGCACACATCATTATTGAAGATTGTTCCCATCCCTTAAATATACAATTTCAGCTCTTGCCATCAAAAAGACGTTTTAGGCAACCTCAAGTAAAGAAAAATGTGTATCAAATGTCCTTTGTACCGACTGCCATTAGACTTTTAAATACTGGGTTCTAAGTAGGTAAAGGGTTTTAAATAGAGTTTTTTATTGCGATATATGTGTTGACATTAAATGTATTTGTGTTGTCTGTTTTTTCTGTGATGTAATGTGAACGTTGATGTGGTTGTGAGGTGAGGCCAAAGATAAATTTCCACTTGTGGACAATAAAGAAACAAACAAACAAACAAACAAACAAGTATTTAATAAGGATAATAAGAATAATACATATTTTATAGACAGTTATTTTCCACCTGGTGTTAAATGTTAGCGACATCCTAATATAATTAATCTGTATTTACAAAGTCAGTCGCTCTGCTTCACCCATATTCTCCGACCTCATGGAGAGAGAGACAGTGAGAGAGTCCCTGAAGAGGAGAGAGGCAGGAGAGAGCTACAGTGTGTGTGATTTCAGATACTTTCAGCTTTATAATCATGTGCTGTTTGCCTACTCTTCTTCTTCACGAGGGAGACAATAGGAATCATTAATCAGTGTGTGTGTTATGGAGGACTCAGATTCATAGAACTGGATTGGAGAGGTGTTATATCCAAATCATATGCATGATAAGTTTGTAGAAGTTATACATTAAAAATACTCCTAAATATAAATTTTTAGTACTGCTTCAGTGAACTTGAACAAGTATATTAAAAACCAATAATTTTCACTAGTTACATTGCTATTTTTTTAAATGCTTTTAAAATCAGGTAAATCTTTGTTGACTATAAATATATATACTATGTAATTTATTTTTAAAATGTGGGAAAAATATTATAGATTAACTTTATTTGAAAAATGTTATATTAATCTTATTTTTTAATTCCACTATAGGGGTGCGGCCTTGTAGGGGGCCCTACAAGACATTGTGCCCATGGGGCCTCTGAATTCTTAATCCGGGCCTGCCAGACGCGCACATTCGCATGTTAACTTTTAATGAAAGTATTCAGATGGTGCTCTGCGGCACGCCAGAAATATGAACAGTGTCCTGAGTCATGGCTGGGCGCCGCGGACAGCCGCCGACTTGCGGCACCGGCGGTTCTAGCTTAAATGGCACCCACAGAGCTTATAAATAGTTGCAAGGTTAATATAAGGTTACTATAAGGTCAAGTTAATATAAAAAAGGGCCATTAAACATGTCAATTCTATTAAAAAAAAGGTTTGTTGTTTTAACCCAACTTTGGGCAAAATATAAACAAAACCAAAATTGGGATTATTAAAAATATTTATATTTATTATAAATAAAATTATTATTATTAATATTATTATTATTATTCAATTATTATTCCAAATAAATAACAGAAATCAATCCTAAATGTAACTGGAAAACAATGTAAAGAGAAAACTGGAGTGATATGCTAAGATCACTTAAGAAATATTTTGCATTGATATTATTGATGACAATTCTATAAAATACTATATATATATATATACACACAGTTGAAACCAGAAGTTTACGTACACTAAATAAGGAACATAACCATTTTTTTAAATGTCTGATGATAAATCAAACTAAACGTTTACTATTTTAGGTCCATCAGGATTACCTAAATCATGTACATTTGCTAAATGCCAGAATAAGAAGAGAATTTTTTTTTGAGAATTTGTTATTAATTTCTAGACAGTCAGAAGTTTACACACATTTCCTTGGTATTTTTTTAGCTTTGCTTTTAAACTTTGGTCAGATGTTTTGGGTCTCCTTCCACAAGCTTCTCACAATAGTTTGCAGGAATTTTGGCCCATTCCTCCTGACAGAATTGCTGTAACTGAGTCAGATTTGTAGGCTGTCTTGCTCGCACAAGCTTTTTCAACTCTGCCCACAAATTCTCTATAGGATTGAGTTCAGGGCTTTGTGATGGCCACTCCAAAACATTCCCTCTGTTGTCCTTAAAGCACATTTGAACTCATTTGGCAGTATGCTTAGGGTCATGGTGTGTTTGGAAGACCCATTTGTGACCAGGTTTTAATTTCCTGGCTGATGTCTTGAGATGTTGCTTCAGTATTTCTACATAATGTTCTTTCTTCATGATGCCATCTATGCTGTGAAGTGGACCAGTCCCTCCTGCAGCAAAACAGCCCCACAACATGATGCTGCCGCCCCCATACTTCACAGTTGGGATGGTGTTCCTAGGCTTGTCAGCTTTCCCCTTTGTCCTCCAAATGTAACACTGGTCATTATGGCCAAACAGTTCAATCTTAGCTCCATCAGAGCACAGGACATGTCTCCAAACATTAGTCTTTTTCCCAGTGTAATTTAGCTAATTGTAATCTGGCTTTTGTGTTGATTCTGGCTTGTTGATTTTCCCATGTTGTCACACAAGGAAGCAGTGTGTTTGAGCTTTTCCTTCAATACTATTCTACAGTTGTGCCTCCAATTAACTCAAATGTTGTCAATTAGCCAATCAGAAACTTCCAAAACCTTGACACCATCATCTGAGCTTTTTCAGAGGCAGAATAATCTTATTGTGTGTAAACTTGACTTTCAAGAAAAGTTAGAACAATTTCTCAAACAATATCTCTCTCATTATTCTGCTATTAAGCAGAACAGAAACAAATGTGATCATCCTAACTTACCTACAAGAGGAAAAGTTTAGTCACATTAACATCTGACTTTATTTAAATGCTGATGTGCCTTTATACAGTGCATGTAAACTTCTGCTTTCAACTGTATGTGTGTTTTATAGAATTATCTGTTCATTTTAGACTCGACTCAAGGCCAAGAATTAATGTTATTAAGTCTTATGTCCCTGACTTATTATCGCTCCTTTATGCTTCAGAGCCATGCTTAGTCAAAATAAGATCATCATCATCATCATCATCATCATCATCATCATAATATATAAACTTCAGTTTTGTCAACTTGCAAAACTCGCTGTATTAACATCTCATGTCATGAAAGTAACAGGGCAGCACGTCAGTGTCATGCAGGAGCGCTGTGTGCATGTGAGGCGCACAGGAATGTTTTTTTGCATGCATGCTTCAGATTGTTTTGGTTGCACATAGAGAATAACAAAGTCGCGTGTACAAGTGTCACCAAATGTGAATGGCCCCTAATGTCTTATTACCACTCTAATTAATACATTTCAAAGCTTACTGGGGCACAGAACATTTGTTTACAGAAGATGCAAGAAATGCCCTGTCTAAAATAAGATCTCCAGGGTATACAAGAGCTATTTTATTTGACTTATTTTCTACTTTTACCCTTTTTTACAGACGCAGGACACATTTCTCAATACTTTGGTCACTTTTGCAGAACTCTTGACACAGTGAGCAAAACAGAAGTCTCTGTGGGCTAAACTGAGGATCAATTCTTATTGCTTTGGCACAAATTGCATTCAATGACTACATCTCTCAAACTTCATCAATTCTTTTCTCAATCAGACACAACAACTGACAAAACTCTTGTACATACAGGACATTTAGCACGTGCTTACATACTGTTTTCACAACTGTTCAAAACAATAACATAATGCAAAACTGAAGAAGACAGCTAAATTCAACAGCAATATTTTATTGAAACATATTTCAGATCTAAAAATGCAGTGTCTGTATCAGTGGATGGTGTGTAGACAAACTCTTGTATTTTTGGAATTAGTCTGTGCAAAAAAAATACAAATAAATAAAGGACATAAAATATTGAGGAATTCTGCATCATGTCTGGCTCATTCCAGTAACATATATTGCAGTTATAAACAGAGATGTGAGCTTGTTTTACATTGTCTAATGTCAAATGTCTAATGCTACATGTTGTTAGTGTTTTTAGCTAGTTGTTTTGTGGGTGATAAAGTGTGTTTGTCGGCTGTCCACCTTTGCTAGTGTTCTGGAAGAATGAGTTTATTTGACACCTGAATAAAGTGTTTTGGTGCATTGTGAATGTGAAATGAGCTGCTTTGCCAAGCTGAAAGTCGGTTAGGAGAATTGTGTCAAGAGTGTTGAGAAATGTGTCCTAGCGTCTGTAAAAAACTGTAATATTAAAAACTCAATAAAAAAATAATTTTATTTCCATAAGTGCGGGTTATTTATTTTCACTTTTTTATAAGAAAACTGTCTTTTGGTCAGACTCTGGGCCCTATCATATCCCAGGTGCAACGCGGCGCAAGGCATGACGCAATTGTTGTTTGCTAGTTTCAGCTCGATGCGTGTCGTTTTGACGTTTTGCACCACCCTGTTTAAATAGCAAATGCTTATACAGGCAGTGCAGAATTATTAGGCAAATGAGTATTTTGACCACATCGTCCTCTTTATGCATGTTGTCTTACTCCAAGCTGTATAGGCTCGAAAGCCTACTACCAATTAAGCATATTAGGTGATGTGCATCTCTGTAATGAGAAGGGGTGTGGTCTAATGACATCAACACCCTATATCAGGTGTGCATAATTATTAGGCAACTTCCTTTCCTTTGGCAAAATGGGTCAAAAGAAGGACTTGACAGGCTCCGAAAAGTCAAAAATAGTGAGATATCTTGCAGAGGGATGCAGCACTCTTAAAATTGCCAAGCTTCTGAAGCGTGATCATCCAACAATCAAGCGTTTCATTCAAAATAGTCAACAGGGTCGCAAGAAGTGTCTGGAAAAACCAAGGCGCAAAATAACTGCCCATGAACTGAGAAAAGTCAAGCGTGCAGCTGCCAAGATGCCACTTGCCACCAGTTTTGCCATATTTCAGAGCTGCAACATCACTGGAGTGCCCAAAAGCACAAGGTGTGCAATACTCAGAGACATGGCCAAGGTAAGAAAGGCTGAAAAACCACCACCACTGAACAAGACACACAAGCTGAAACGTCAAGACTGGGCCAAGAAATATCTCAAGACTGATTTTTCTAAGGTTTTATGGACTGATGAAATGAGAGTGAGTCTTGATGGGCCCGTGGCTGGATCGGTAAAGGGCAGAGAGCTCCAGTCCGACTCAGACGCCAGCAAGGTGGAGGTGGAGTACTGGTTTGGGCTGGTATCATCAAAGATGAGCTTGTGGGGCCTTTTCGGGTTGAGGATGGAGTCAAGCTCAACTCCCAGTCCTATTGCCAGTTTCTGGAAGACACCTTCAAGCAGTGGTACAGGAAGAAGTCTGCATCCTTCAAGAAAAACATGATTTTCATGCAGGACAATGCTCCATCACACGCGGCCAAGTACTCCACAGCGTGGCTGGCAAGAAAGGGTCTAAAAGAAGAAAAACTAATGACATGGCCTCCTTGTTCACCTGCTCTCAATCCCACAGAGAACCTGTGGTCCATCATCAAATGTGAGATTTACAAGGAGGGAAAACAGTCCACCTCTCTGAACAGTGTCTGGGAGGCTGTGGTTGCTGCTGCACGCAATGTTGATGGTGAACAGATCAAAACACTGACAGAATCCATGGATGGCAGGCTTTTGAGTGTCCTTGCAAAGAAAGGTGGCTATATTGCTCACTGATTTGTTTTTGTTTTGTTTTTGAATGTCAGAAATGTATATTTGTGAATGTTGAGATGTTATATTGGTTTCACTGGTGAAAATAAATCATTGAAATGGGTATATATATTTGTTTTTTGTTAAGTTGCCTAATAATTCTGCACAGTAATAGTCACCTGCACACACAGATATCCTCCTAAAATAGCTCAAACTAAAAACAAACTAAAAACTACTTCAAAAATATTCAGCTTTGATATTAATGAGTTTTTTGGGTTCATTGAGAACATGGTTGTTGTTCAATAATAAAATTAATCCTCAAAAATACAACTTGCCTAATAATTCTGCACTCCCTGTATGTGCGCCCATAGGCGTTCTGGTCTAAAAAAGGTGTGTTAAGGGGCATTGCTGGTACGTTGCTGTTTTAAGGAATTAAAATGGACTGTTTAATAGACCAGCTAAGAGGAGGTCTAAAGTCCAGCGCAGATCGCGTTATGCTGAGTTCAGACTGCATGATTTTCAAAGTAGTCGTGTCACGGATGTTTTCACACTGCATGACTATCCGGGTTAACGTTCTGTCTGCGCTGTGTTTACACTGTAGGATGTATCGGCGACAGGAGAGTTCACACTACATGACTTTAAAATAGGAAGAATCGCAGACAACTTTGTCCAAACTACGTCTCACAACCAAACAAACGCAAGAAGCGACATGGAAACAACGCGAGGTCATGTAATATATCTTTCGTTATTAACTACATAATGTAATCAGAAGGCTTTAGCTTTAGAAACTTGTGTTGCTCACCTGGCTTTTAAAGGGAATTAACAATCTCTCCTCAACTTTTTGACTTTTCGACCTGATTGTGATATTGCTCAGATGACACGTCAAACAGACACAGGTGCTCCTGCCAAACTTACACTAGTTTTTCCTCCATTTCTTGGGTCCAAATAAACTGATAATGAGCGCTTTTAACTTCTCCCCCAGCCTCCCGCTGGCCCGCAGGTACCCACACTAGTGAATGCTGCTCTCTCATTGGCTGTAGGTGATCGCGGATGTTATTTTCAATCAGAACACATTTCACACGGCATGATTTGAATCGCAGACAGCTCCAGATATTTAGCATGCCAAATATCTCACGGGTGTCGGCGACTCATCGGCGATTCTCTCATATCGCGTCCTTGATAGTTCACACTGTGTGATTGACACTCGCGTGCACGAGCACTGATTTGCTTGTGATTTCAGGCAATTGTCTGCGATTTCTCAAAACCTGTCGGCAAGTCAAAATCAGGGCTAAAATCATGCAGTCTGAACTCGGCATTAGTCGTGTGCCTCGCTTAAACATTGCTTAATACACACAGGATGTAGAGCAATACACAAATATCTTTACAAATAAAAAAGAATTAAAGGATTAAAATGTTACAAAAATGATTACTTTCTACATCAATATAAAAACCATCTCGGGGGGCTTTTTCAGTTTATTCATGACGATCTGCATCTGTATAATGTTATTATTATTAGCAGTATTATTTATTATATGCAGATTTATATTGGTTTCATTAAAAACACACTTAGATTTGTCCACCTGGTTTTGGACCATATGGGGCATAGCATGTGTATTTGTATATAACTCAGTCGTTTGACGACACTTCATTATTATTGTTCATTTATTCCTTTGATGGAATTTAGAACTGAATTTAGAAATAGATTTGAAATAAATCTTTGCGCTTAAACAAATTAATTATGTAGGCTAATGGATGTCTGTGCATACAACACGTTTCCTTATCCACAGAAGAGAGTGAAAGTGAAAGTAAAGAATGCCCTTCCGGCTGCAACCCATCTCTGGGAAACATCCACACACACTCATTCACACTCATACACTACGGACAATTTAGCCTACCCAATCCACCTGTACCGCATGTGTTTGGACGGTGGGGGAAACCAGAGCACCCGGAGGAAACCCACGCGAATGCAGGGGGAACATGCAAACTCCACACAGAAACGCCAACTGACCCAGCCGAGGCTCGAACCAGCAACCTTCTTTCTGTGAGGCGACAGCACTACCTACTGCGCCACTGCGTTGCCCATTTATAAATATATTCACATATAAAACAGCTAATTTAAATCCTAATAATCTTTCACAATTTGTCATGAAATAAACACAGCCTTGCTGAACAGAATAATATTACTGATGTTAGTAGTGCAAATTAATATTTCAAACCATTTCAGAGTAAAGACATCAATGTGTCAAACATCTACAGATCATTTATCAGCGAATTTACCTCGAGCTGAGAGCTTCTTGGTGTTGATGATTTTGGAGGCGTATTCCTGACCCGTGCAGAGCTTCGCACAGCGGCGCACCACGGAGAAAGCTCCTCTGCAAAACACCAGAGGACAGAACATTACAGAAACATTTCCATGAAACATCTATTTTCTGCATTATTTGTATTTCAGTATATTATGTGTCGGTCTCTACATGCTGGTCAACTCTGTTACATCAGTTATAATTGCAGAACAATCTGCAAAGCACTGATAGAAAAAGCATGTGACCTGCTCCAAATGATGTCACTTCCTGAGGCGGAAAACTCTGCAAGGCATTGAGGCGTGTCATTATTCTTCTCTTATTAATTTGTGTTAAATGTTTAGGATTCATCAATGGTATAATTTCTGATGGTTTCAATGGTTGAACGGTTTCAGCTCTGATGCCGTCAACTCTGATGTTGTCAACTCTAATGTTGTCAACTTTGATATTGTCAACTCTCATACAGTCAGCTCTCATACTGTCAAATCTGATGCATGTCAACTTTGATATGGTCAACTCTGCTACCGTCAACTCTGCTAACATCAATTCTGAGACCGGCAACTCTGAAAATGTCAATTCTGAGACCGGCAACTCAGAGGGACTCAACTCTGATACCCTCAACTCTGATACCGTTACAATCAACTCTGATACCGTCAACGATGCTACCGTCAACGCTGCTACAGTCAACTCTGAGACCGTCAACTGTGAGACCGTCAACTCTGTTATCAACTCTGATATAGTAAACTCTGATGCCGTCAACTTTGATATTGTCAACTCTCATACCGTCAACTATAATGCACATCAACTTTGATATGGTGAACTCTACTACCATCAACTATGCTACCGTCAACTCTGAAACTGTCAACTCTGCGACTGGCTACTCTGAGACCCTCAACTCTGAAACCCT